>PVJH01005997.1:0-106148 GCA_004026705.1 Nesogale talazaci | reverse complement strand
GTTTGAACCCGGCCCTCTTTTTGGATAAAGTTTTTTTTTTTTTTGCGGAGGGGAGAGTGTAAAGATTTATACAAAACCCCACTCTGTCTTGTGGGTCAGAATCGAGTTGGTGGCAGTGGGGTTCGTTTGGATTAAAGTATAACTATAGAGTATCCCCAAAGTCTAAGGACACAGGAGAATCAAATGCACTTAAGAGCATTACTCACCTTGACAATTGGGCAGGGTGTTTTTAATTTGTAGGTCCTTCACCCGAAAAATACAGCAGGGCCATGCAGAAAAGCGTATTGTGCACCTTATTTGAAGTGGTGGCTACTGCATAGTTGAACGTGGACTCCGACCTATGCTTTTTGACCTGCTGCATTTGACTCGGCCCCTACAACCAGCCAGGTGTCACCTCGGACATTGTACACACATGACCTAGTTCTTCGCAGAGCTGGCTGCATAAGTATAACCTGCTGACTGAGGCTCAGAGAGGGATAGTCGCTCCTCAGAGGTCACGCAGCTTTTTGATTACAGAGACAGAATCTGGCTAGGTCGCTTTGAAGCCTCAGGGCAGCCCTACGGAGGGTGTCATTTCCCCCTCCTCTGTACTGAGGAGGTAACGGAGGCTCAGAGAGTTGCAGTGCATTGTCCCTGGTCACATTGCTAGGTGATAAATGAGGATTGAACCTGTGTCTGTTTAATTGCAGGGGCCACCTACCCTCTTGTAGCCCCATGCTCAAAGTGCCCATGAAGTCAACTCTGAGTGAGGGGTCTCTGGGCAAGGGAGGTCAGGAGAAGGTTAACTTCCTGCCAGCCTTTTTGTCAAGCATCCCTGCCTCCTGCACCCCCCACCCCCGCTCCTCCTTCCTCCAGTGGTTTCTCCCCTTACATTAATGGCCTAGCTGCATCCATTAGAAGTCTGTGTAATTGCTCTTCTCTGCAGCTGCCTGCTGCCCCATCAGAAGTCCCCTGGGCTTCTGGGCCCAATGCTCACAAGGACAGGAAGGAATCCACCCTTTCCATTTCCAGGAAAACCCTCTTTCACAAACACATCAGTCCATGGAGCTGATCAGACATGCCTCTCAGTCTCCCTGCCTAGAGACATCCGTTTTCACTTGCTCCCCATGTCCTGGGGTGGTTACGTCTGTCAGGCCTTAGGAAAACTAGAAGCCAGCAACTAACTCTCTATCCTCTTTGGAACACCGTCTTCCCGTCTGCCTCCTCCCCGCGGGCCCCCACCCCCACCCCCCGCCACCGCCTCCGTCTCCCTTTCCTCTCAGGTCTTCTGTTTACTTGCCTCTCTCACTGATGAACCTCCTAGTTATAGAGACTGCACCACAGGTTACTCTGTGTTTTCCCCAGCACAGGATCAATACCTTCCTGGAGACTCAAAGCAAGAAGACAGGAACGGATTGATTGAGGTTTGATGTTTCTGTGAAGTGATCATACGGACACTAGCCTCCTTCGCAGGACCTCTGGGATAATGAAAAATCGCCACAATACCAACAAGAGACTGAGCGCTTCCCATCGAGCAGCACTTAGTTTATGCCAGGCAGTATTCGGTGGAACAGTAGGGGGAGTGCAGCACTGCTGACCTCAAGGTCATTGGTTCAAAACCCACCAGCTGCTGCTCCTCAGGAGACAGGTGAGGCTGTCTGTTCCTGTAAAGATGTACAGCTTTGGAAACCCTATGTAGGGGCTCCTAAGAGTTGAAGTAGACTGGATGACAGTGGGTTTTGTGTGTTTCTTGGTAAAACACTGACAGTTGTAGGAAGCAGCAAAAGAAGGTTAAGGGGACTTAGAATGAGATAGAGGACTAGGTTGACAGGAAACCTGGACCCGCTACAATAAAAATACTAGCATCCAGAGGAAGCAAATAGGAAATGATCATCCTTGGACCCTGGATTTCAGAGGAAAGGATTGAATATTGAAGAGAAACTGAACAAAAATGATGAGCGAGACAAGAGAATTGAAATTTAGAGCTGGTTTGGTACAGCATGGCCATTTTGAACTTCATAAGCAGCTTTCTCATGGGGGTCAAGGGCCTGAGAGTTGGTACCACTCACTCAGAATAGCACAAATGCCTCCAGCAGTGCCTGGTGACCAGACAGGCAGGGTCATCCCCTGTGCCTCCAGCTTTTCCAGTGGCCAGAGTGCCGGCAGGTCCCCACCCTCAATGCAGAACAGACTGTGTCATACTTTGGAAGAAAATAATACATTGCAGGGTGCAACAGACGAAAAAGCTAATAGGCCCCATCAAAATAGAAAAGAGGAAAAATTATTTATGAATTCCACAGATACTAAAACAATAACAACTTAGAAAATGGTAAACGCAGCACCAGCACTTAGGTGGAACAGGGGACCCCCCCCCCCCCGACACCACCAAAGCACACGCAGCAAAGTGACAGCAACAGATTCACTTCAGTAGATAATTACAGTGGATGTAAATTCATTAAATGACCTTGTCAACAGAGAGGAAGGATGAGAAAATAGGATCCACTGACCTGCCACTTATAAGAGACATACTTTATACACAAAGACAACAATAGACTAAAAGTTCAAGTACAGAAAAATACTGTGCTAATAGCACTCAATAAAAAGGAGTGGCAATATATTAATTTTTGATAATACAGATTTCAAGACAAAAAGTGTAAGAGACAAAGAAGGACATTATGTAACTGTTAGATGGTCAGTTGAACGCAAGGACATAGCCATTATAAATATATATATATATATATATATTATCATAAAAGGGCCTCAAAGTACAAAAACTCAACTCTTAACAGAAAGAAAGAAGAAAGACAGAACTCTACAATAAAAGTAGATTTTATTACACCACTTTTGGTGGGCAGAATAGTTAGAAATAGACTTAATAAAGACACCGAAGAATTACTCAACACTAGCAGTCACGTTGACCTCATAGACATACACAGAACATAACCATACCAACAGTACAATAGTTTTTCCAGTATATTTGGCACATTCTCCAGATTAGACCATACCTTGGACTGCCACGCAAACATTAATTAAAAAAAATAAATCAATTAAACATCGAAATACTCTGAGAAATATTCTTTAATCCAAGTGCTATGCAATTAGAATTATCAGCAAGATCAAGGGAAAAATTAAAACCTGGAAGCGAACTAGTGCACTGTTTTATTCTATTGGTAACACGATAAAAACGAACATCTCGAATCAAATGGAAATGAAAATACAACGTATCAGAGCCTTCAGGACAAAACAAAAGCAGTGCTATGAGAACAATTTACAGCCATAAATGCACATGTCAAAAAGGATCAAAAACAACCCCTTGTCCCCAAATTTCCTACTAGAAAAAGAGCAACAAAATAAACCTACAGGCACCAGAAGGGAAGAAATGACAAGGGCTAAAGCTTAAATAAGTGAAGCAAAAGTCGTAAAGAAAATAAGAATACTACTAGAAGCTCATTTTTAAAAAGGACTGGTAAAAAAATGACAAACCACTAGCAAATCTAACAAAGGGAAAGAAGGAAAGGATGCAAGCTACAGAAATGCAATAGTACAGAAGAACGAATGGAAATAAAAAGGACTAGTGGAATCCTGTGAAGGACCATGCTCCAACATATTTGAAAACTCCGGGATAAAAAGGAACAAATTTCTAGAAACACACTAACAGAGGGGAGTAGACAGCAGGAGCAGACCGAAACAAAAGAAGAAATCTGTCTGGTCATTTAGAAACTCTAAAGCTAGAAATTCTAGCTTCGTATAACTCATGGGCAAATTCTATCCCAAACTCAGGAGACAATGCTCTTCACATCTGGAGTCAAATGACTGCAGTCCTAAGAGCGTGTGTTAGCCAGCTGTTGGTCAACTGTGGGTCTTTCCCTGTTTGGGTCGAAGTAAGCACAGCGACCCTCAGAGGACCGTTCCTCTGGGAAACGATTGCTTCAGGGCATAAAGCAATGGACTGCGCTCAATCCTCGGGTCTGCCGACACCGTGTTGCATGACTTCTGGCAACCCCTGCTCCTTCCCTGGGCTGCAGGCTTCTCGAGGAACAGATGGGCAGGTCCTCGCTCCAGTCAAGGGAGTGGCTGATTCAGGCCTCGGTGTCCTTAGCTGTGACTGCTGTGACTGCTGGTCAGCCCAGCAGAGTCAACGGAGAGGCTCAAGTGTGCCCCCGGGGAGATGGATGCCAGGTGCAGTCTCCAGATTCCTGCTCTCCGTGTCTTTGAGCTGGCTCACCGGAGACATGGGCACCGTTAGAAGCGTAGATGTTTCTAAGGGATATGGTGAGAAAATCGGGGTGTGCGTGTGCAAGATGCGGGAGAAAGACTGGGTTTCCTGTTCCAGGAAAGGGACGCAGTCTTGGAAACCTACAGGGCCAGTTCTACCCTACTCTAGAGGGCGGCCAGGAATTGGAATCAACTTGATGGCTATGGGAGTTTGAGTTGCTGCAAGGGAATGGTTTCAGGACAGATGGCAAACGTTGCAGGTCGGAGGGTCTTGAAAGCATTGGTCTCCCAAGATGCCATTCATCATATCAAAGAGGCAGGAGGGGGAGGAGCTTCATCTGAAACTGGGATATCAGGGAGAGGCAGAGGGATAATTGAGAGGTGATGATGACGGTGTTGCGAAGGTTGCATCTTCCATCCATCCGCTAAGTGATCTTCTCAGTAAGTGCTGCTTCACCCTCAGACTTAACACTCTCGCCTTATTTTGCTTGACAAGCCCTTGAGACTTGGCTCTACAAGTACAAGGACTCTCCAAGGACTTGCCCCTCCTAGGGGCAAGGCTTTTGCACACATTCTCTGTGGTTCAGCTGCTGGTGGGAGCGTGACTTCAGGGGCTGGAAAGACCTGACTTCACCCCGAGTGCAGTGGTGTGCTGAGCCCCGTGACCTTTGCCAGGCAGGCGAGTACACCTCCCTGAGCACCTGCCAAATAGAGAGACATACACCCATACTTCGCACGACCCTGGTAGGGTCGACTGAGACGGGCTGGCCACGATGAACAGGGACACCGCTTTTGTCAACTCCTGTCAGGTTGATTCCCAACTCATGGCAGCTACTCCCAGGCACAGCGGGCTCACACCAGTGTGATCTGTCACGTTTTCATCGCCTGACCGGTGGAAGTAAATCCCACCAGGCCTTTCTTCCTTTTCTCTCTGTCTTAGTCTGGGAGCTCTGCTGAAAACCTGTTCAACTTCACAGCACCATGCAGGCCTCCATTGAGAGATGGGAGCGGCAGTGGTCAGAAATCAACCTTGAGAAGATTTGAATCCTCCCGCTCCTGTCTCCATGCACATCACACTCACTGTCTTTGAGTGTATCTGACTCCTAACTCTCTGATAATGGTGTTTCTGAGAATGTAAATCTTTATGGGCGCAAACAGCCCCTCTTTCTCCCAAGGAGCCATTGGTGGGTTTGAACTGCCAACCCTGTCATTAATAGCCCAATGCCTAACCCACAGTGTCAGTCGGACTCCTTCTGCACACCATTCAAAAGAAACACAACTTCCTACCAGCGACTCTCTTGAATGGAGTAGAACTGCCCCTGTGGCTTTCAGAGATTTGTCATGGTATCAGTAGAGAGACTCATCTTTACCCCGAGGACTGGTTGATGGTTTCAAACTGCTGACCTGGTTAGCAGTCCAAAGTGTCACTCACTATGTCACCAGATCTCCTAATCCATTTGCTCAACCTGGGAGTCTAATCGCTGACAAATGATCAGACAGACAAATCTAGAAATCATTGTACTCTTTCAGCTGACCTGACGTAGTGTTCTCACTTTGAAGGAAGAGGGGCAGTTTTGAGGGGTGATACTTGAGACATTTTTTATTGTAACTAGAGGGTGGCCCTGGCGTCTAGTGTGAGCACGGTGTTGGTAAACACCCCACAATGCACAGGTATAGGCCCTCCTCAAACAACACAGGACTCCTTGGTCCCCAGGCCACTCCATGAGACCCAGTCCGAAAGCTCAAACTCACTGCTTGCACGATTCCTGTTGAAAAGAGCTAACCAGTAAAGAAAACACCGAGCCCAGCACGCTTCCACACAGCCATCAAGGGAACACAATGTGAAGGATTTCGGGTATCACGTGGGTGCTTTGGAGGGCTGCTCAGTCTGTCACTCCAGGCCATGAGGATGCGGATGCTCAGGACGATGAGTTCCTGCCTGTGGGTCCAGAGACTGTACCTGCTTCTCTGGGTAGTCATTTCCTGTGTCTTGGGGAAAACATGTCTGTCCCCAGCCCTGGCTTCCCACCCACCCCCAGCTCCACTCAGCCAGGCTCCAGACAGAATTCATCGGGCTCTGCAAGCTACTTAACATGAGAGCGTCTGGCTTGGTAAGAAACAGACTGCCTCGGCCCCAGCTGATCTGTCACTTCGTCTACACCAACGTGTCTGCTTCCTGTTAGGATGACATGTCAAATGGCTCTGCCAGCTCTGTCACGCACCTTTCTCAGGAATGAAAGAAAGTGCAACGTCATTGGTCCTCTCTCCTCCCCCCCACCCCATCTTACCAAGTCACGCCACCTCGGTGCGATTTCCGAGCTAGCAAGGCACAGGGCCCTGGGGCTGTGCTTACACTCGGGCCTGCGGGAGCAAGGGCGAGAAGATGCAGCTGTGCCAGGGGGTGAAGGGGCGGAGCACGATTTCAGTCCCTCCTTCTATCTTCCTCATCTTCTCATCGGCGTACGTGCTGGAGGGAGGACAGAGAACAGGGGGAGGTCAGCAGCAGGCCGGACAACCATCCGCTCTTGTGTTGCTAGGGCTGAAATTGAACTCGTGTGTGCACTGACACCAACTTCCCAGGGGCCAGAGGAACCCCTGGGTGCGATCAATTCCACCCAGAGTCTCCTTGGAAGAAAGGCCTGGCAATCAACCTCCTTTGGATGACTCAGCCACAGACAACTTCAAGGACCCAAAGACACATGTGGAAGTGCCAGTGCGTCGCAGGAAGCAGGCATTGAGAGCCTGCAGAGACTTAGGCCCATGTGTCCATGCTAGTGGAGCAAGACAGCAGATAACTAAGTCAGATAACTCTGCAGTGAGCAGAGAGAGAAGGGAGGCGAATGAAGAAGTGCGACACCTGGACCCTGAGAGAGGGGGGCTTGTAGGCCACAGGAAGATCTTGGGTTTTTTCTTTCTGTCTTTGTGACGGGAAGAATTTTGAGATAAGATCTGACTTGGATTTGAAAAGAGTCCCTTCTGGCTGCTGTTTCCAGAATGGTTTCAGCATGGAGAGCTAGAGTAGAGGCACAGAGACCCAGTAGCAGTGATCACAGCCACTCTGGCTCAACAGACAAGGCTGGCTTCCAGTGCGGGTCTGGCGTGGAGAATGGTGGGCAGAGGATGGTGAGAGGGGCATAAAGAAGGCCCTGCTTGGGACTCAGACTACTTAAAGTGGCTTCACCAACCCTATCGTCTGCTGACTCGGTGGGTGGGATTAGCCATGTGGTCTGTGGACCTTAAACTTCAGAAATGGGCTTCTCTCCAAAGGTTAGTCACAACAAGTCCCATTTCAGCAGCCACCGAAGTAGGATGCTTGGAGGAACCAGAGGCCTACGAGCTCTGGTAGAGCATATCAAGGCTTTCCCCGAAGTCAGACACCATCCTGGGAAGGGTGGGAAGGTCTTTACAAAGGAAGGAAACAGCTGGAACAGGGAGCTCCTCCTGGAAGACAAAGACTGTTTCCTGAGCTTAAGGGAGGAAGTCACACATGGGACTGCGTTTGAGTGTTTTCCTCCACTTCCCTTGAAATAGGAGCCCAGATACCGCAACAGTTAAAGCACCCAACTTGGCTAACTAAAAGGCCATCGGTTTGAACCTCTCAGTCACTTTGTGGAAGAAAGATGAGGCAATGAGTCTCCATAAAGACCAACAGTCTCGGAAACCCTAAAGAACAGTTCTACTCTGTCCTATCGGGTCCCGAGTCAGTCTGGGTAGGCTAGAGAAACAAATTCATGGACATTATTGTATAGGAAAGAGCTTTATAGACAAGAGCAGTGGAATATTGAGCCCAGTCCAGATCAAATCCACATGTCCCAATATTAGCCCATATGTCAGCTGCCAATTGATAAAGTCCTCTCCAGACTCATGAAACACTATCACTGATGCCAAGTGCAGGAAGATCACAGGCCAGGGGATGGGAAGTCTTGTGGATCCAGTGGTGTTGTAAGCATCTCAGCGCTGGCAGGGGTCTCCATGTGGCCTCTCTGGTTCCAGAAGTCTGGTTCCATCAGCCTCTTTCCATGTGTCTTCTACACAGGGATGTTTCAAAGGGAGTGAGCAGACAGAGTGTTTCCCACCTCCAAGGAGGAAATACAAGAGTTCCCAGAATCCTCAGAAGAGGGCTATGCCCTCCACAGAGGTCTCATTGGCTCTAGCCTGACTGACAGGCTGGGCTCCACCCCTGTACTCTTAATCCTCAAATTGACACCAGATATGTAACTACCACAGGTCCCTATGAGTTGGAGTAGGCGAGACAGCAGTGGGGTTTTTCGTTTTTATAATTGGAGTAAATGACTTCAGATTTGTTTGTTTTGTCTGCCAACATCATGAGGTACAACGTTTTTTATCCATTGCCAAGTCTATCACCCATTCCAAGTTATCTTTAGCTGACGATCGTTTACTTTCAGATGAGGCGATTTCACATAAAGATAACAAAGCCTTGGATCTTGGCAAATGGAGAGTTCTGACCACTCTGGGCCAGAGAAAACGTCCCAAGTCCTTGCTGTGGTCATAATGAGCCCTGGTCTTCCTGTGAGCTAGGGGTTGGGTGCTCACCACAAGGTCAGTGGTTTCAATCGATCAGCCGCTCTTTGGGGGAAAGACGAGGCTGTCTGCTTTCTGTAGAGATTGACAGTCTGGACCCCTTGTTTAGGGCTGCTGTGGGTCTGAATTCACTCGATGGTAGTGGGTTTGGGTTGGGCTTAGAGATGGTAGTGGTAGGCCTCTCTCTAGTTTTGGGTTTTGCTGCCCATCAGGTGTCACTTAGAGCTAAGGATGGGGCGGAGCACCCATTAGTTCCATGGTGTGGACTTCTTGGCTTGCCAGGGACTCCCCTCCACTCTCACCCCCACCCTTTCCTCCTACCTGCCGGTATGCCTGAATACCTTGACTTCTGAGCCCCAGCATGAGGGCTTCGTGAGTGACTGATTCTGTGACGCATTGTATGTGTATGGACACCTGTTCTGTGCTGAGGGCTGCAGATGGTGTGGTGAAGGAGACAGTCCTCACCCCTCCTTCCAGTGGGGGAGACAGACAAAAGCAATCATAGACTTGGGGAATCTCTGCTGGAGGGAGTGGGCCTGGCACTTCGTGAACCTACAGTCGGGAGTTGGGCTGAAGTGAAAGTCAGGAAGGACTTCCCAGAGGAGGGAGCAGCAGTGGAGAAACAGGTTCCTCAACTTTCTTGACACACCTCCAATGGAGAGGTGAGGCTCTGTGCCCCTTTCCCCTTTAATCTGGTCTCTGTGACCAGCTGACTGAATATGCCAGAAGTAGTGTGAAGGCAGCTTCTGGGCCCAGTCTGTAGGCACTGGTCTCTCTGTTCTCTGTGTCTCAGGAATGCCCACACTTATAAGCTAGCTGCCATACTGGGAGCCAGCTGGCAGCCTGTGAACAGGCCCACCGAGGGAGAAGGCCAGGCCCCTGGCCCTCAGCCCTGGCTCATCTGACATCTGACTGTCAGCTTCAACGAGAATGAGACATCCTGGAAGTAGGTCCTTGACGCTACTCCAGTGAAGGCAGGGTCATGAGGGAAGTTCATGCTTGTTGCTCTTAAGTTTTCATGGCAGTAAGCAATTGACCAAAGAGGCAGTACTGAGCAGCAAGCCGCAGGTTCCGCGAAGTTAGCGAAGCACAGGAACTAGGCCATGCAAAAGCCCTGGAGGGAGGACATGGGGTGAGAGAGCGGCAGGTAGGTCGAAGAGGGGCTTGAGGGGAGGCAACCAAGGGAAGTCATGTCGCAGGGCGGAGGAGCAGTCAGGGGCAGAGCAGACCACCCGGGGCTGACCTGGTGGTCTCAGCGTAAGTTTTCTTTCCTCCTGCCTTGTCAACAACAGTCGCCATCGATGGTTTCAGGCTGAGAGCGATTTCCTCTCCGAAAAAGGTCACTTTGTCTTGGTGTGGGGAGTGGGATGGGAGGGTCCAGGGACACAGGTGTAGAACTTCCCTTCCCATATGGACTTTAGGGATGATCCTGAGGTCGCACAGTCCATTAAAAAAAAAACAGAGCCAGAACTTGGGTCTCTTGATTTTCATGTCCGTGGGCTTTTTATTTAACTCTGAGAGCTGAGGAAACCATAAGCAATTACGTTGACCCAACCCTGTCTTTCTGGCTCAACCGTGTTACCCAATGGCTTAGAATATGTGGGTCACCCAACCTTCACACTCCCTAATCCCTGGTTTTAGGTCTTCTCTTAGTCACCATAATGAAACAAATTCTACCCACCATTCTTTTTCCGCCTTTCCAGCTGAAACTGCAGCTGAAAAATGACGTCATTGAGCACCGTGGGAAAGACTGCGTGCTTGGTTTTCTTGCCCGGCCTTGTTTTTCCACCATAAAACTTTGGTCTAAGAGAACATAGTCTGTGGTCTCTGATCCAGAGGGGGAGACTAATCCTTGTTTTAAAAATCATTTTATTGGGGGCGCATACAACTTTCATCACAATCCATATATCCATCCATTGTGTGCAAAGCACATTGTACTTTTGTTGTCATCCTCATTCTCGAAGCATTTTCTTTCTGCTTAAGCCCTTGGTATTAGCTCCTCCTTTTTCCACTCCCTCCTTGCTCCCCCCTCCTTCATAAGCCCTTGATAATTTATAAATTATTATTATTTTGTCATTTCGAACACTGTCCAGTGTCTCCCTTCACCCACTTCCCTGTTGTCCATCCTGAAGGGAGGAGGTTAATATGTAGCTCCTTATAATTGGTCCCCCCCTTTCTATTCCACCTTCCCTCCACCCTCCCGGTATCGCCACTCTCCCCACTGGTCCTAAAGAGATCATCTGTCCTGGATTTCCCATGTGTCTGGTTCCTGTCTGTACCAGTGTACATCCTCTAGTCCAGCTGGATTTGTAAGGTAGCATTCAGATCATGATTGTGGAAGGGAGGAAGCATTTAAGAACCAGAGCAAAGTTGCGTATTTCATCGTTGCTACACTGCACCCTGACTGGCTTGTCTCCTCCCCTTCTGTTTTAATAGTGCTGTTTTCTATAATGCACAAGATCCAATGAAGGCACTTTTAAAGGAGCACTTGTTTTTCTGATGCTTTTGAGACCGGGGTTGTTATTTGTGGAAAGTGCAGCTTAGCAGGGGAAGATCCCTGCAAAGATGGTCCAACCCCGTTTCCTGCCTTTATGGAAATGAGGATAGTTCACTCCGTATTGGTTTTGCTCAACCTTGCTTACGTAATTACAAGCGTGCGGCTGTCAGGTTGGTCCCGACTCATGGCACCCCCCAGAGTGGGACTGGCTGCTTCCTTGGAAGCTCAGCTCATCCCAGATGCATTTGCACGAGCTCAAACCTCCACAGTCTCGGTGAACGGCACAGCGCAGGAACCACTCGGTGTCAACCGGGGACTCCTTACCGCATCATAACCCACTGCCACCTCACGGCCACCCTCGAGGACAGAGCAGTTTCCGAAGCTGTAGATCTTGAGAGAAACAGATGGCCACCTCTTTCTCCCACGGAGCAGCCAGCGGCTTTGCGCTGTCAGCCTTTTGTCGAGCAGCCAAGCACTGCCAACACCGAGCTTGCAAAATGTCCTACCTGCTGCTATTGCATCAGTCTTTGGCACCTATGAAGGGTGGCGGACAGAGTGGAAGTGCTCCTAGGGTCTCGGACACCGCACTTCTCTCTCGAAGCAGACTGCCTCCTCTTCCAAGAGTAGATGGTCAATTGGAACCGCCCACCTCAGAAGGCACTGCTGTGCTACCAGTCGTCCTTTATGACTAGTAATTATGGAACCATTATTAGCCGGCCGACTCTGAGCTAAGGGTCATTTCATTCACCCCTGACAGCAAGTTTGAGAATGTGGGACCATTCGTGTGGAGCTTCGGTGGTGCAGTGGTCAAGCACTCAGCTGCCAAGCTGAAGGTCTTAGATTTGCGCCTGCCAGCAGCTCTGCGGGTGAAGGGGCGTGGCTGTGAAGATGACGGCATGGGAAGCTCATCAGCAACATAGAGGAAAAGGCAGATTCGGGCACCACATCACACAGTTGGTTCAGGGCAAGCAGGGCCTTGAACCTGAGTCCTGGGAGGTGTTGAGGTCTGAACTTGAACGTCACCTCTCTGCTGGTGTGGGCAACCTCCAAAGGCTGCTTGATAACCCTGGGCCCCAATCACACTCAAGGCTTATATGGCAGTCATGGCCTTAAGTTTTATTGTTTATTTTATTTATTTTTTCAGTTTTATTTCAACACCCAACCTTGCACAGTGCGTAGAACCTACTAGACAAGACATAACCAGACCACTGTATGGTAGCAGGGCGATCACAAGCCTGTGTAAATACACTGTATGCTCAAACGTGGACTGGAGAGGAGGAACTTGGGTCCCAGGACAACGGATTTGCCCCCCTCCTAACAAATGGAATCTTAAGAGTCCAGCCCAGGGAGTAGCCCCAGGAGTGTCTTGGACTGTCCCCTTTCCCATTGCCGGTGCCTCTGCCTGATCATCTGAGCCCTGCTCCCACAGAGGAAGCACCATCCTTTCTCTCTCTTCCAGGGAGAAGCTGTCTGCTGACAGATGACACCTGGAAGATCAGATTCTGTGATGCCATTAAGCTGGAATTGAAGGCAGGGTTTGGACTGAGCTCTTGGGACACTCACAGAAAGACCAACAAACTGCCCCCCCCCTCTTCCTTTGTGCCTTTCTGTTTTCTGGACACCTCCGGCCTATCTCCTATGTGAATTCAGCGGTTTTTCTCCATCTTCCATTCATATAGCTTCTCTTCTTCAAATAAAGGAGTTTCCTTGGAATGCCCACTCCATAAAAGAAGGCAGGATTGTAAATCAGAAACAATCTTCTTTCATCTTAGAATGAATAAATATGTTAAGGAGGGAGTGCAGACCAACATTTTGAGTGAAAAATGGCCAAAGTATATATTTTTAAAACTAGGTCAGTCTGTCTGTCTGTCTCTCTCTCTCTCTCCACCCCCTTCTCCTTAACCTAAGTTAAAATGCATCGACCTTCTACTTAGTCATTTATTCTTCCTTCCCATTCCACCCTCGTAATCATCAAAGGATGTTTTTTTTGTTTTTTAAAGTGTGAAACCTTTTGTTGACTTTGTTTTATAATAGTGGTCTCATACAGTATTTGTTCTTTTGTGATCAACTGCCTTCACTTAATATCCTCTGGGTGTATCAGTGTTCTGAGGCATTTGAAAGATTCTCGGTCACTCTTTCACATTGCATAGTACTCCACTGTGTGCAGTATCATAGGACACAGTGACTTGTACCAGTGGGCTCACGACATAGCAATGAGGAGGATGGTCCAGGATGTGGCAGTGTTTTGTTTCGTGATACACAGGGTCACTGTGGCATGGAGTTAACTGAACACCTAACAGCACCTGGCCCCATCGTTTGTGTATTCACTCTGCCAACGGTGGGTATTTTAAGCTGTGAGTACTGCCGTGATGAACATGGGTGTGTGCTTACTGGTTCCTTTAGGATGTATTCCATCTGCTGGGATGGCTGGGCCATACAGCATTTCTAGGTCCCACTTTCTGTGGAAGTGCCCTCCCACTTTCCATTACCACCACCGGTGGATGCAAGTTCAGTCTCTCCACACCTTCATCAGCATTTGTTTTCTGTTCTGTTGAAATCTGTTATTAATGCCTGGGTGAGATGATGTGTTGATGCTGTTTTGATTTGCATCTCTAAATGGCTAGTTTCTTTTTTGTTTGTGGGTTGCCACCTGAATGTCTTCTTTGGGGAGGTTTCTGTTCATGTCCTCTGTCGGGTTTTTGATTGGATTATTTGTCTTTTTTGTTGCTGACGTGTGGACGTTTTCTATACATTTTAGAGATTCGTCTCTTCTTCAACATGTGATTGCCATTTTTCCTCCTCAGTATGTGGGTTCTTGCTCTATTGGTGAAATTTTTTGATGGACACAAGTGTCAAAATTTTAGGAGGTCCCAGACATCTAGTTTCTTTCCTGCTGTGGTGTATATTTTCAGGTACGTTTGGTAGTGTGTTCACACCATATAGCAGAGCCCTTACATCTTCCCCTAATTTTACATTGAGGACTTTGATCCATCTTGAGTTAATTTTTGCGTATGTTGTGAAATATAGGTCCCATTTCATTTTTCTGAAACTGGATCTCATGTTTTGCCTATACCTTTTATTAAAGAGACTATCTCCTCCCCACTGAATGCCTTCTATTTATAGATCAATCATTTGAACCCAGTGAGTCTCAACTTTGGCTTCACTTTGGAATCCCTTAAGGTGACTTTTAACAAGACTGGGTCCAGCTCCACCCCCAGAGAGTCAGATGTTATTGGTATGGGGTATAGTTTGGGTGTCAGCATTAAAAATAAATGAGTAAATAGCTGTCAGGTGATTCTAATGTCGTGGAGGTGGCAATGGGCTGCCATCCCAGGTCAGTGGCACAGCTGCAGGCCATGTGTACTGTGCTTTCCTCGCTGTCTCCACACTTGTTTTCCTCTTCCGCATTCGGTCTGCACAAGTCGGGTGCCCCAGGATTGTGTCCATACAAAACAGTGCAGGCTGTGGATTTGTATGACATGCTGAAGAAAGTCAGAGTCTCAGGGATGCTTTCCCATTTAAGCCCTTGAGGGAAAAATAGTGAATATTGCTAAGTCTCACTCATCCATTAAATGGGCTCATAATACAGCCTGTCTCTTAGGGATGGTTTGAGGTTTCGATGAAAAACAAAATAAAACGTCCATGACACACACAATAAATGCTCATTATGATTATCTTGTGGTCATTGTCATCATTTTTTTCCCTTGATGAACATTTCACAATGGCCCCGTAAAGTCCTTTACCAACGAGTTGGGGTCACTCTGTTCACGTACACTCTGAGCTTGGAGCTGGAGATGCCACTGAAGGCCTAGAACCTGGTCTGTTAAAGAGAAACACGCAGAGTAGCCTGCAAACACATGGTCTCAAGACCCTAAACCCAGGGGCTTCCTGACAGGGTCTTGTGGACCACTGGGAAGTGTGGGGAGAGGACTGTACTGTACTGTACTGATGTACCAAGCACATAAGCTGGCAGAGGCTGCAGAGAAGGTTATGGAAGATTCACAGGACAGCGCAGGGAAGTTCTAGAGGCAAGGAAATGCCTAGAGAGGATAGGGAGAGAGGCCCATTTGGGGACTAGGCAGATGTCTTGTGTCACTCTTACTGTCACTCCTGAGGATGGACATGTATAGTGAGGATTTTCTAAGCCCAGCCAGGCGGTGTTCACGCCCAAGGGCCCTTCTTAAGAGCCAACACATTCACTTACGTCAAAAGACTGTCTCCGAAATGGATTTCTGAAATCTTCTTGGCAGGCTGGAATTTATTTCTTTCTTCCTCCTGCTGTTTCTGAAACTGCTGTTGCCTCTTTTTCATCGCACTCTCTTCCCTCAGCATGGTGAAATACCCACGGCCTATCTTCACCGACTGAATCAAGTATCTGGAGGGAGAGAAGATGGTGGAGAAAGACTGCTAACAGAGTTGACTATTAGGACAAGATTCTTGTGACATGGGGAGCCTTTCCACCTTTGCCTGACCTTGAATTCTGGCCAGTCTCTCATCAATGGCCTTTGGACAAGTCATTTGACCGCGGTATGTCTTGAACATTCCTTTCATTCGGTCAACATTAACCATCAGAATAGTTCCATCTCCATGTGAAGGACCAAAAAGTCCTGTGTTCTGGAGGGGAACCAGTGCATACACATTTACTGAGTACAGCCTCTGTGCTAAGTAAACATTTCTTTGTTAAACCCCAAACTTAAAAACCAAACTCATAGCCATTGAGTGGATTCCGACTCACAGCAACCTCACAGGCAGCTAACACTGCCCTTCTGGGGTTCCGAGGCTGTGAACTCTTTCTAGCAGCAGAAGGCTTCATCTTTTTCCATTGAGCATCTGGTAGGTTCAAACTGCCGACCTTCTAGTTAACAGCCCAACATGGAATGCATAATGACATGAAAGCTCCCCAAATCCCTGTAGGTGCTATGATATAGTTCAGTGGTTCTCAACCTTCCTAATGGTGTGACCCTTTAATATAGTTCCTCATATTGTAGTGACCCCCAACCATCGAGTTGTTTCCCTTGCTTCTTTATAACTGGAATTTTGCTACTGTTACGATCATCTTGTAAATATCTGATAGGAAGGATATATTTTTGTTGTTACAAATTGAACATCATGAAAACATAGTGATCCATCACAAAAACAACATCTCATTCTATATTGTGAAATATTTATTTCTAATGACAAATAATTGAAATTTTGTCTTGAAGCATGGTGTAGCATGGCTAACAGTCTCTTCATGCTGGCTACTTGTAGGTGGGCATATTTGCATGTGGGTGAACCTGCCTGCAGATGGATAGAGGAGTGGTGTCTCGGTTCCTCAGACCATCGGAAATATGTGTATTCCAATGGTTTTAGGTGACCCCTGTAAAAGGTCGTTTGACTCCCCCCCAAAAAAAAGAAGGTCTTGTCCCATAGGTTGAAAACCGCTGATATGATGACTCATGCACCACAGGGTGAGCAAAACAGATGTATGCCAAGGATTCAAGAAGGTATCTGCCCTTGATGAGGGGCTGCTTCATGAGCTACGATGGCAGAGGAGGTGCTGTCGCTCCTGGACTCCTCCTGGCCAAGGCTGCCTGCTTTCAACTTTGCCTGGACGCTAACATTTGTACTCATAGCTCAGACGTCCAAGTAATCACGTGTAGATGCTTGCGGGGCCAGGTAGCATAAGGCTGGAGCTTTATTATTACCCTTATTACTCTTTTCTTGCTGACTCAACCGCTGTGTTGTAATCCACCATCTGGATACTGGGATGTGGACAGCCTGCGCCCTGAGGGTCTCTACACTTCCCTTCCCAGGACTCGTCATCATCTTGGTGTTGACAGCACTACGATGGTGTGTTAGTCCAGATACACTAGAGAAACAAATTCATAAGCACATTTGTATGTGAGTTTTATACAAAGGGTAATTGTACATTAAGAAAACATCCCAATCCATTCCAGGCCAACATTATAAGTCCTATAATAGCCCACGTGTCCGATATCAATCTATAACGGCCTCTTCAGACTCATGAAACTCAGGCCATGATGCCAAATGCAGAACAATCACAGGCCAGTGGCTAGCAAGTCTTTGCATCCAGGGGTGGTGTGAGCATCTGAGCGCTGGCAGCAGGAGTCTTCACAGGGCTTCTCTAGGTCCAGGTTTCTGCTGCGTTAGGGTAGCTCCTTAGGGCTGTCTTGCAGGGAGCCAGCCTTGTCAGTCGAATCTCTCAGGCAGGGAGCGTTGTCTGTACAAAGTCTTCAAGGAAGTGAACGAGGAGAGAGTGTGTGTCCTGCCTCTAAGAAGGAAGTACCGGATTTCCCAAAATTCTCAGGAGAAGGCCATGCCCACACAGAGGACTTATTGGCTATGATCTGATTGACAGGCTAGACTCTACCCCAACATGCTTAATCCTTAAATCAACAATTTTACAACTACCAAAGATGGGGAAGGAGTGAGGCCAAGTGGTGTGAATATGACCTTCTCTCTCTGTTCACCCAACTGACTGTAGTAAGCCCCCTCCACCTCTCCAAGGTATGTAGGTTGGTTATGAAATTCAATTTCATTTATTCCCCACATTTCCTTATGAATAATCCATGTGTGCTGGGCATTGTGCTGGCAGTTGTTGACAGAGTGATGACTGAGGCATTGGCTCCTGTAGAGTTCATGGCCCGGTCAGAGGCAGGAAAACACCTGGGTTCTCGGTGAGAACACAGAACGATGGGGGAGAGGACCTGTGACTATGTCTGGGGTAGGGGGCAAGGGGTAGCTGATTCTGACTTGGGGACATATTCTTGGAAGAAGCAATTTCTTTCCTGCCTTTCGAGTTGCTCCTCTCCTGAACGTCCTCTTGTGTGCCATTTTGGACGGCAAGCTGTCACGCCAGACTCTGATGTGATTGATGGATTCCCGCTTCTTTGCTCGCAAGTGCTCGGATGTTAGGGCATTTTCATTTCAGCAGGAGACGCTGGCAAATGTCCACTGAAAGAAGGCTGGGAGGTGGGCGGTGGGCCTTTCCCTGCATTTTCCAAATTATTTCACATAGGTGGTTGCCAAGTGGTGACTTAAATTCACTCATTTTTCTGGCTGACAATGGCTCTGAGATGCTGATGCTATTCCGAGCATCAGTGCAGGTCGGACAAAGCATGTGTCCTCTGAGAGTTCATAGTCTAGTGGGGGAAGCTCATTCATGAATATGTATATGTTCCCAACAGAGTGTGCTACGGGGCCCCAGAGAAACCTAGTGAGACTGTTAAGCCCGATTGACTAGAGAAACAAATTTCGTGACACTCATATACGTGTAAGAAAGAGCTTTATATCAAGACGCTTTCTCTATCAGGAAAACAAACCAGCTCAGTTCAACTCAAGTCTGTAAGTCCAATATAGTCCATAAGTCCTTCTTCAGACTCACACAGTCACATGCAATGAAACAGGATGCCGGAAGATCACAGACTGGTGGGTGCAAGGTCAGGTGGATCCAATGACACAGTTCATCACAGGGCTCTGGCAGGGCTCTGAATGACTCGTCAGTAGGAAGATGAAGGCAGAGAGAGGGGGGACCTCCCCAGGATGCTCCTGATGAGAATGCCTTGCCCACAAGCCGTCACCATCAGGCTGCGACCTGATCGACAGGCTAAACTCCACCCTTACACTTTTATATATCTTCAAGTTGACTTGAAGTAGTGTACCTTCCACAGTTAACGTCTCTACCACAAAGACTTTCTGGAGGACTTTGGACTAAGCAGGAATTTGCCAGTGGGACGAGGGAGAAACGCCATACCATTGGGTAGAACAGCAGGTATACAGACTAAGCAGTGAGTCAAAAGATGGCTTGTTTGGGAAAGCATCAAGCATCTTAGAATATATGAGCACAGAAGGCACGTGGGAGATTTAAGCAAACGGGGAACTGGAGGTTGCTAGGGAAGTACCATCTAGAAATGCTCCAGGAACTTCCAAAATATCTGATTCCATTTTATTAAAGGGCATTTAGAGATGAACCAAACTATGAAAACCACCAAGCAGCTTGTTCCACACCAGAAAAATGCATGTTGTGCGCGCTTCTCCTGGCATGCATTTTCATCCGTCAGTGCTGCGGTGGGCATTTCCCACACATCTGTGAAGGGAACCTTGGATTGTGTTCCAGAAGGGGACAGTACATTGCACGGTGGTTGCTTTGCATTATGTTCCATCCATGTGTGTGTGTGGGGGGGGCGGGTTAGATACTAACCCAGCCCTTGTGGGTACAGGTGTCAGTCGAGGAACCTCCTTGCTGGAAGGGAGGGAGGGAGGGACAGGGGACGGAGAGAAGAGGGGAGTCAGAAAACGCGGCAGGCAGGCTGGGGGTAGAGGGTGGGCACAAAGACCACTGCTATGCCCCAGACCTGGAAAAAGTAGTGAAGCACCAGGTGGCTCCAGCCTCCTAATGACGTCACTCCGGGCTGTCACTCCAGGCACAGTAGGCTTTTAGTTAAGAGATGCACCCCCAGGAAGCAGGGCTACCCCACTGCCCATGCAGGACCTCCTCTGCTGCTTGACTCCAGGGAGCACTTCCAGCAGACCGGGACCTGACCTGGAAGCTGAGTGGGAGGCCTTCCAGCACCCCCGGTCATGTGATGACTTCCCTCTTCGCTGGGCCTTAAGCAAGGTGCCAGTGACTACTGCCCCCCCAACCCCCCTGCTTCTGGGGGCTGGAGTCCACGGACCCATGGTCACAGTGGGGCTCTCCTGTTGATCCTGTAATGTCCATGGCCACTGACAGAGGAGGGGGGGGGCACAAAGGTGAAGTCACTGAGCTGGAGAGTGGCAGAGCGGCATCTGGACCCAGGCCATGACCTAGTCCCAGTGTCCAGCCCCACACTGCACCTATTTGGTTCTAAATGCAGACTCCACTAGCTTGTCATGCAGACCCCCTTCCATTGCCTCCAACGATCCTGGAGCCAACTGTGGGTGGTTTGTCACTGACTGGCAGCTGTCTAGGGCTCTCTATGAGCTCTGGGACCTCCTTGATGGTGACCAGAGTGTCGCAGAGAGTGGAAGGCTGCCTGCGAGCCCTGGCAGGGCCCCAGACCAATCACAGTCTGGAGGGAGCCTCCGGGAGCAGCATCCAGGAGTCTGGTGACTGGTGGCTGTGTAGGACCCTGGGAGGGCTCCCAACCCCAGCCCTCCTGAGTAGGATGAGAACTCTGGTTTCAACGGAGAACAAAAAGAGCCCCTGTCTTCCCCCTGTGGAGTCCATAACCCACCATGACTCCTGCAATGCGCAGACATTTTCTGCGCAATGAGCGGCCCAAGCTAACTGGTACATTCTTTGAAGGTCAGGGCCCAGCAACATCCTGACTCAGCTTTTTCATGAATGTCAGGCAGAGAGTTCAGGTCACAGGCAATAGGAGGGGCTTGAATCATTTACTGTGTCTCAGGCCCTGAGCTGGGCACTTACTGTGAGCCTGGCCCTCATCAAGCACAGGCTCTCCTAGCCCTGTTTGCCCAGATTGCCCGTGGCCTTCACCTTTGTGTTTCAGAGATGACCGTGGTCATGATTTAGAACGAGAGGTATAGTGGCGCAGTGGCCATGTGCACACCCGCTAACTGAAAGCTCTGCCCCTTGAGCCCGCCCCCTGCGCTGTAGGAAGATGATGGGGCTGTCTGCTTGCCCAGAAATGGCAGCTCTGGGGACTTCACTCTGGCAGCCAGATCGCTGGGAGTCAGATTGAATCAGTGCCAGCTGGTGACAGGCACACGTTAAAAGGTTGGTTCGAGATTTGTGTGACTCATTTATTTGCTTCTTCAAAAGAGGATCAGAGGGAAGAAAACCAAGACGAAGAAAACAGATCAGGTAAAGCCAGTGTCCAAGTGCCCGTCCTAGCAACCAGGTAGACAGATTTGGCCCTGAGCCTCCTAGTAGCCAGTGGAAAGAAGGCAACACAAACCTTACCCAACCTTCAAAGTCATACGACTTTTTTAAAGCTGCTCAGGAGGTATCTCACTGCTCTTGCTCCTGATGCTGGCAGGAAGTTCTTCTCCAGCATGGGGAGAAGGGGCTCCCCAAAGTCCATGGAGGAGGTGGGATCAGTTGAGCATTGTCCCCTTTCACTGTTGTCTTTGAAGCCCCGGGTATAGGGAGAACATACCATGAAATGCCAAAGTCTGTAGCAAACCCCTCTGCGCTGCGAACAAGGGTGAATGTAACAGGCACAAGGCCCGGGGGCATCTGGGTGGGCAAAGGGAGGAGGCTGGCAAGCAGGTCCCCTGGTGGATGGCAGCCCAGCTTTACCCAAACTGCCCCCCACCAGCCTGCATGAGAAGTGGAAGCAGCTGAGAACAGGGCCCGGGTCCTCGTGTCAGACCCATCAGTCTACTCTGGGAACTCCCGGCAGTGGGATCCTCCGTCAGCAGACTCGGAAGCACTCCTGAATACCACGGAGGTCTTTCTGAAATGGCTTCCTATTGTAGCAAATTCCCATTTAATCCCCTTGTACCTTCTACCTTCTTCCTTCGTTTCCCTCATCATTACTGCCGATTGCCAGGCTGTTTGTGTGAAGGCAGCTATTTGCAGGGAAGAGCAGCTTTCACCCTAAAAACCGCTCACCGGGGGCCCCCTCAGCTCTCGCTTTCCACCATGCACAACTCCCTTGGCGAACATCGCAGGAGCAACAATGGGGGGTGAGATAATACACCGGCCCCGGCAAGCAGAAGAAGGGGGGTTATAAAACGGAACATTTCCTCTTCTTCAGCACCACTGCCAGGGAAGGGGGTGGGGGGGGGCAGGCTTGTGTGTTTCAGTAACACAGGGAGTCGACAGCAGCCACAGAAACACGCTCCGCAGGCCAAAGGGATCACAGTAAAGCAAGCTTTGAGAGGCAGGGAGCGTGGTGGTGAAGGTGTGGGAGAGGACAAACCTCTGGCCTCGAATCGTCACTTCCTCTCGAGGAGATCACCCGACTCGAGGCCATGCCCCAGGTACAAGGAATGAATGAAGCACTGCCCCACCCTACACCCCCTTCACGGTCTGGCTTATGAGCGAGTCCATTGTGGAAGCCGCTCTGCACGTTGAGAGCTTTCCTGCCTAGTCGCACAATAGAGTATCAGACAGTGTTTCCTTGTGGTCCGTAGGGTGTTCATTAGCTTATTTGGGGGAAGTAGATCGCCAGGCCTTTCTTTCTGGTTCTTCTTGGTCTAGAAGCTCTGTTGTTAAACTTCATAGCACCGCTGGAGCCTTCCAGGGCAGGCGCATCTTGGCAGCATGGGAGGTGCCTTGGCCAGGAATCATACCTGGGTCTCCTGCATGGTGGGCAAGAACTCTACCCCTGAATCGCTGTCGATCATCAGCCAAACTCCCGTCAAGCCACAGCTCCATGAGAAAACGACACATGAAAAATAGCTGAGATTGGGGTGCTTATTACACAGTGTCATGGTGGGAGTGGCCGACTAACAGACCACCGGTTATAAGTTGCACCGTGATTTTTTGGACCCCTAGGGCGGGGGTACACATGTACCAATTGAGTTCAGGTATCCTAAATGCAGAGATGTTAAAATATGGGGAGAAAATGTTCGTTTTAACAAAGCATGATGTAGAGAAGTGATCTCAGACCTGCCCAAGGAAAGATGGTCAGGCATAAGCTATAGAAACGATGTTCAGAATTAACAGCCTCTTCTGAAAAGTGTCTCAGTTTCTGGTTAGCCCAAATGGTGTGCCTTCAGCTACCAATCTAATAAGAAGGCCAGTGTTTCCAATGCACCAAACCACCATGGAAGAAAGGCCTGAAGATGCGCTTCCAGAAAGATTATAGTCAAGAAAACCCTGTGGGAGAGTTCTGTGCCCTAACTCAGAGGCCTTGCCCTGAGTTCGAATCTTCTAGTGCAGTGGGGGCATGCTTGTTTGTTGTTCGTTCTGAGAAATATCAGTAGTCCTGATAAAATATTTGAGCCATGCTCTGGAGTATTTTCCTATGAGCTCAAGTATCTTTTCAGGGGTGTTAGATTTACTCACACAGCTGGCCCTGCAAACTTGTGACAAGATTATTAACCTTCAACTAGCTGTTCTTTCCTTAAGAGACACTGTCAACTCTCTGGTACTCACAATGCTGTTCCTATGCCAACAGCATCAGCATCACCCAGGAGTTGTGAGAAATAGAGAGTCCTGGGCTTGACCTCAGACCTACAGAAGCGGAACCTGTATTTTAACAGGACTCCAGGGGAAGGTTGTATGAGTCTGGGTTGATTGGAGAAACAAATTCTTAAACACGCATATGTGTATAAGAAAGAGGTTGATATACAAGAGCAAATGAATATTGAGAAAAATATCCCAGTCCTGTCCAGATCAAGTCTCTGAGTCCAATATTAGCTACATGTTCGATACCAATCTATAAAGCCCTCTTCAGACTCACAAAACACATGCAATGGTGCCAGATGCAGGAAGTTCACAGGCCAGTGGGTGGGAAGTCTTGTGGATCCAGTGGCATTGTAAGCATCTCAGCACCGACAGGGGTTCTCCAGGTGACTCCTCCAGCCCAGGGCACTAGCAAAGTTCCATGCGTCTTATCAGCTGTAATGTCTCTCAGGGGGTGAGCTGGCTTTCAGGGAGCTATTTATCAGCTCAGTACCTCCAAATGTGGTCAAGCTGTGACCTGATTGAGAGGCTAAACTCCACCTCTTTACCCTTAATCCTGAATTTGACAACAGGTTATGTAACTACCACAGGATGTGCGTGTGCGTGTGTGTGTGTGTGTATACACACACATACTATACACATCATAGTTTGGCATGGGCTGATCTAGCTACCCCTCACCCCCCATTTAAAAACAAACAAACTTCTCTTCTGAAGGAAATCACCCAGCTGTCTCTGTTAAAATTATTCTGGTGCAAACTTTTAGCACTCTGTTTCTCTCTGAAAGGCTGAGGTTCAGTTCTACTCAAAGCAGTCTTCAAAGAAAGTTCTGGCAGACCACTACCGACAGGTAGGCCACACAAAGTCATAGGAAGCACAGTTCTACTCTGAGTCCACATAGGGTCGCCATGCTTTGCGATTGGCGTGACCAGAACTGGTTTGGTGGTTCCTGGTGGTCCCAAACCAAACTGTGAAACAGACTAGCAGTTAGTTCATCTCACAAACCCTTCTAAAATCTCCTTAATGGGAAGCCCCCTCTTTGAGAGTGTGCTACTTGCCCTCCCCCACCCCCTTCATGACTTGGATCAGCCTCCAGCCCAAGGATCCTGAAGGAACTAAGGACTGGACATCACCTTAAGTGAGCATTTCAGATCTGTGGGTCCAAAGAAAACTGCCAAGTTCTAGAGAGATGAGGGGCAGGGGAAGGGAGTGAAGACAACATACCTTTCTGTTCCCAAATGGGGAAATGGGCTTAACCACTCCAAATCGCTTGGTTAAAAACCAACAGCCCAGATTTACTTAAATTTTTTTTTAAATGATATTATGGCCCTACATCCAGCTGTTTTTCACTCACATTTCCTGTCTCTGCCTATAAGACATATGGCTCCATAAAACCTGGAGTGCTTCCGTGGGATGGATGGCAGAATGGCATTAAGATGAACAAACACTCCTGGCAATTTGATTTCAGGGATGTCCTCTCACAGGAGGGAATTGCCTACACAGGAAATTTTCACTTAACCAATTTTACTGTTTTCAAATCATAGCAAATAAATCAGAACCTGCACCGGTTTGTTGAGGCTGGAGGCTAGGAGAGCCCATTCACCTGGCAGGGTCCATCCTAGCTTTGTCAGGCCCACCCGGATGCATGGATTTCAGAGGAAGAGCGCGCAATCATGATTGAGTGGAGGGATCTGGAAACACGCCATCCTTAAATTCGCCAGTTTTCGGGCCAACCTGGTGCAGGCAAATTAATAACAAGCAGCCCCCAGTTCAAAGACACCGAGCAAATATTTTGCATTTAAATCCCCACATTAGAATGCCCTGTTTATACAATAACTTAATAAATCCAGCCCGGCTGCCAAATTGACAAGAAGGTGAGAATCATTCATTAAAATGCAAATGCAATTGAGATGAAATTTGGAATACATTTATTACAGTAATTGAACTTCAGTCAACTGTGGTCACAACATAGATTTTGAACTGCCTTTCAGACAAAAGGACTTGTTGTATTATTTTTGCCTCCACTCCCCACCCCCCCATACACATTTAAGTTAATATCTTTGTCAGCATGCAAATGGAAGCTATTTCCCCAGTGCTAATGATTTGCCATGGAGGGTTTCACTCTTCTTTATAGGACAGGATTGCACAAGATAAAGGTCAACTGCACACACAAAAGATTGCTCTGGTAGCATATTGTGTATACAGTAAATTGATTACAAGCATATTCTGAGTGCTTATTGCAGCTGCATTCTTACTAAATCACATCAGAACATCTCTTTCCCATCCCTGGATTGTTTGCTAATTGTAATGGCCAACAATGGGAGATGTGCAGAGTCAGAGTCTTTTTTTTTCACCACTCAGCTTCACGTAGACTCCACTCCTAGAATGACCTACTCACAGAGAGCCCACGACCACGTATTGGTTTCATCTCCTAACTCTAGGGAGGGTTTTCAAGGCTGTGAATCCTTCTAGAAGATGGCAGCCTCATCTTTCTCCCGAGGAGCAACTGGCAGGTTTGAACCGCCAACCCTGCAGTTTATGCTTATGTGATAGAATCCCAAGGGCCCTTACTTCATAGAGAAAGACCCATTAGTGAGGATTCATTCATGTATCCCTGTTGATCAAAAAATCAGGTGGCTGACAGCTGCTATGGGGACTAGCTGTAAAGGTGCTAGTTGTAGAGGTGCCAAAACTTTGACTTTCAGCAGAGAACTCCCTTTAGCTGCAACAGTTTTATTCTCTCCGGCTCCTCTGCAAAATTCACATGGCATTTCTCAGGCCGGGGCAACAGCCCCCCCAAACGGAGTGCCGCGTGAGTTGCAAGAAGGCGCAGCCTAGAGTGTGACTTTGACCACCAATAAGAGGGCTAGACTGAAGTCACTCCAACCTGCTCACCCCCCACCGTCCCCTGAAACAAGCAGAAAACAGAGGGAGAAATATTGTGATCAAGAGATGCCGACTCACACTGTCCTTGTAGGAAAAAATGGAGCTGCCCCCTAGAGCTTCCAAGACTGAAACCTCTATAGAGGCAGACCACCTCGTCTTCCCCCCCACGGAAGGTGGTGGGATTGAATAGCCGACCAACCGCCGCCAGAAACCAGCTGGCTTTACTGTAAAATGGAGAGATGGGGCTGAGCTCTGGTGGCGTAAGTGGTTGAATGCGGGACTGCAGCCCACGGGCTTGGTGGTTCAAATCCAGCAGCGACTCTCCAGGAGCAAGGCTGGGTAGCTCCCACGACCACCAGAGGGCTGTGATGCCTCCCTTCCCCCCACCCCCCCAAATGGAGAGATGTCCCTTCTTCCTTGCCGATTAATTGATGAAGCAATGTCAGCTCTACTGGAAGTCGCCATGTGCTACCTCCACTGTGCGAACCATTCTCCTTTTGCGGGGGTTCTCAACCTGTGGGTCAAGACCCCTGGGGGGGTAAATGACCCTTTGACAGAGGTGGCCTAAGACCATTCAAAAACACCCATTTCCAATGGTCTTGGGAACCTGGCCACTGCTCCTCTATCCACCTCCAGGCAGGTCTGCCCACATGCAGGTAGTGTACACATACAAGAACCCGGCATGAAGACTGGTACTCATGCTACACCATGCGTGAAGGCAGAATTTCATTTATTTGTCAGTAGAAATAAATATTTCATAATATAGAATGATATCTTCTTTTTGTGAGGAATCACCATGCTTTAATGATGTTCAGTTTATACCAATAAAAACACATCCTGCCTATCAGCTGTTTACATGCCGATTCATAACAGTAGCAACATTCCAGTTATGAAATAGCAACAAAAATAATTTTATGCTTGGGAGTTACCACAACAAGAGGAGCTGTATGAAATGGTTGTGGCATTAGGAAGGTTGAGAAGCACTGTCCTTTGGGGTCTCTTCTCTCTTTCTCCACCTGGCTGCCACAGAACTTTCTCCAAAATGCCAGTCACCATGCTAAGAATTCTTCTGTGGCTACCCTTTGTTCTCACTCTGAAGTCCTAAGTTCTTCATCCTTTACTAGGCCTTTCTTCTAAGTCGCCTCTGGGCAAGCTTGAACCACCCACCTTTTGGTTATAAGTACATTGACCATCTCCCCTATGCCCCCAGGGACTCCAGGTCAATAAGGGTCTCTAAGATCTGGACTTCATTTCTCACCACTCATCTGGGCATGCCTTACGTCTCTCGAGAGCCCTCAACATTGTGTAGACCTTTCCTTCTCCATACCACTGTTTCTTCCCTCTCTTTACTTGACTCTTGTCCTTAAAGGGTTGGGAAAAACGATCAAATCCAGGCTGGGTCTCAGCTCCCAGTATCTATGTGTGCCTCATCATTACACCCACACAAGACATGGCACTTGCCTCTTACTTGTCTGCCTTCCCTACTAGACTGTGGGCTCCTTAAAGATTGTTTCTGGTATGGAGTAGGTGATCACAACTTGGTTTTCCTTCTCCTACCTCTCTCCTACCCAAGAGGAGACAGTGGCCATCACCTACTAAATCACTATTCTCCTTTCATCCTTAGTAACAGACCACAGTATCTTGACCATCGATATACCTAACTAAAACTAAATAAATAAATAATGCTATATTTCCCAGTCATCTATAAGTAGAAGAAAACCACTGGAGGGGGCTTCTGGAAAGAACTCTGAAGAAGTCAACCAAGTCCATGCAGAAGAAACACACCAACTTGTGATCTAAAGATGATAATTTAAAAAAAATCAAAGTATCAAAGCTTAAATAATAAACACTCAAGTATTAAAGGACAACAGAGGACAGTAGGAACCCCAGACCCATCTGCAGAGTATCTAGTGAGACTGACCTGCTGACAGTTCTGCTCTAGCCACAGGCAAGAGTCTCCAACAGCCTATCAGGCAGAGACCCTTGTACTCTTGAATATGCTGAATCAAACTTGATACTTGGTCAGGTGACCTCCCTATCGACCAGACATGGATTGATTCTTGGTTCAAATATCTCTTAGTAGTTCCATGACAGAAATTTCTTCCCTGGATTTTGGAATGTTGATGAGGGTCTTTTCTTTCTTACTCATTAATTGTATTTTTGTAACATTATTATTTTTTATCCTTACTGCCTTATTTCCATTTTGGTTTTTATTGTTTCTGTTGGGTTTCCCAGTTTGTGAAGCTCAGTAGGGAGTGGATGCATAGTGATAATAGCTGATACCAGGGTTGATAAGAGATGCAGGGGTGGGAGTAGGTGATAGGGAGGGAAAGATTTCATGATTAAAAAATGAAGTTGAGAGCAGGGAGGAAGCACTAGAGCTGACTGTGATTGCACAACACATTTTAAAAGTGATTTAACCCTGTTTTTTTTCTAAAATGAATATAGTAATGATTACATAATTTTCCTCGATATGATCGAATGATTGAACTTGTGGTATGTAAATCATGGTCCAACAGAACTTGAAGAACAACACCTCATCCCTGCGAACTTGTCACGGGATTAATCACCCCATGTAACTGTGAACGATGGACAGTGACCAGGGAAGACCACAGAAGAATCGATGCCTTGGAATTAAAGTGCCGTCAATGAAAATTAAAAATACCCCTGACTGCCAGGAGAACCAACCAATCAGTCTTGAGAGAAGTGAGGTTGGTGAGAGTTCATTTCCCATACTACAGCTAGATTAGCAGGAGACAGTGGTCTATGGAGAAGGACATCACGCTCAGTCAGGTGCAGGGTCATGGAAAACGAAGAAGATCCTCTCTGGGGTGGATTGGCCTGGTGGCTGCAATAGTGAACTCAAGCAGAACAACACTGTGAGGGGGGCCCAGGACAAGACAGTGCTTCATTGTGTTGTGCAGAGGGTCTCTTTGATTTGGAACTGACTTGGCGATGTCTAACAACTACCACACACGCTCCTCTGGCCCTTCTTTCCTTCTCACTGCCTGGAGGTTGGCTCTAGTGGCTACGGCCTCTAGCAGCCATCTGCAACAATGGGGAAACAGTACACACGAAAGCCAACACTAAACATCTTATAGCAAGTGACAGAAGGAAGCTGAGTCCCAGGAAACACCATACTAGTTTGGGATGGCCTCCTTCCTCTTTCATGCGACGGGGATATAAGCTTCTCTGTCCTTGCTTGAAACTTAGGGTTCTGCCATTTAAAATGCCACCACCCTTAGCCTTAACACTGGTTACTGCTCCATGGAGTGGGAAGAAATACTGGAAGAGATTAGTTTGCATAATGGGAAAGAGCAAGTGCCCCGAGAAGCATGAAACTCTACCACGAGGATGCCTGGGCAGCTGGGGAAAAGATTCAAGGAGGTTTTTTGGTTCATAAGGAAATGGGACCAGAGAGAGTAGGGGAGGGGCTGAAGGTGGAGAGAAATGGGTCCTGTCTGGGGCAGTAGGGGAGGTTCATTATAAGACCTTGTGCATTTACTTGTGAAAGGCACTGGACTAAGCATCTTCTCATTGAATCCCCAGCAGTCCTCCCCCACGAAGTAGTACTCCTATTATGTCTAGTTTACTGATGGTCATGTTCAATAAGGTCAAGTCTTCTTCTCATAGAGTTCTTAGGTGATAGCACTGCAATGTAACCACAGGTAGCCTGATCCAACTCAAACTTCACTGGAGGTCTTGGTGAAAAGCAAGACTCTAGGAATTGACCAGATACCCACGGAGCTATCTCAACAAACCACTGCAACGCTGGACACACTCGCTTGTCTATGCCAAGAAATTCAGAAAATGGTGACCTGCCTGTGCTAGTCTGGATTGACAAGAGAAGCAAATCCAGATGTACTCATATATGTATAAGAAAGAGGTTTATATCAAAGAGTAATTATATATTGAGAAAACATCCCAGCCCAGCCCAGATCAAGGCTGTAAGTCTGATATTAGCCCATATGTCTGATATTAATTCCATAAATTCCTCTCCAGATTCATGAAGTACATGCTATGATGCTGAAGGCAGCACGATCACAGGCCAGTGAGTGAAAGTCTGGTGGATCCAGTGGCGGCAGAAATATCTCAGTATTGGAGCAGGTCTCCACGTGGCTCCTCCAGCTTTCTAAGTGTCTCAACAGGAGGAAAGTAATGCAGAGAGAGATGCTCCCCGCAGGTCACAGCAAGTCTTCCTGTGGCTTGTCAACAGGAAGACAAAGGCAGAGAGAGAATGGAAGTTCCCAGAATCCTCATATGAAGGCCATGCCTACAAGGAGGCATCATCAGGCTGTGACAGGCTAGACTACACTCCTTCATTTTCAATACCCTCAAGTTGACATGAGATTGTGTAACTACAACACTGTCCAACCTACTGGAAGAAATCCACATTTGTGCCCAACCCAAAGAAGGCGATCCAAAAGAATGAAAAAACTAACACAATATTATTAATATCACATATAATTTTGCATAAGTAAAATTTTGCTGGGGGTAATTTAAAAAAGCAATTGCAAGGGTACATTGATAGGGAACTTGCTGATCCAGGAGAGGATGTGGAACCAGGAATATCATTGCTGTCTTCAGCTGGGTCTTGGCTGAGATCAGAGAATACCAGACAGAAAGATGTTCATCTGTGTCTTATTGACTTTGCAAATGCATTCAACTTTGTGGATCATAACAATTATAGGTAACATCGCAAAGAATGAAAATTCCAGAACACCTGGCTGTACTCATGTAGAATCTGTACCTGAATCATGAGCCAGTCATTTAATTTCAGTAGGACAAAGATAGACCATGCGGTTTACATTCTGGAAAGGTATGTGTCAGGGTTGTATCCTTTCAACCTACTTAGTAAATCTTTCTGAGAAGCAAATTGAGAAGCTAGACTATATGAAAAAAAACAAGGCATCGATTGGAGGAAGGCGCATTAATAGTCAGTGAAATGCAGATGACATAACTTTATGGAGTATACCTCCAAGGAAAGAAGTGCAAAATTCTTACAACTGGACCAGTGAGCTACATTATGAAAACAGTAAAGATGAAAGTTTTCAAGGACTCGATTTTAGTTGGATCCACAGTCAGTACCTGTGGAAGCAGCAGTAAAGAAATAAAACGACGTGTTGCCCTAGGCAAATCTGCACAGCCTCATTCAAGGGCTGAAAAAAAAACTGTCCCTCGGGGCACTGAGGTGCACCTGACCCAAGCCATGGTATTTTCAATCACCAACTTACATGTGCAAGTTAAGACTATGAATAAGGAAGGCTGCCAATGGATGCATAAAAAGAGATATATTTGAAACATTGTGTTAGTGAAGAATACTGAATAGAGCATGAACTGTAGGAATGAGCAAATATGTCTTGGAAGAAGGTCAGCCAGAGTGCTTCTTAGAAGCAGGATGGTGAGACTTTGTCTCGGGTACCTCGAGCCTGTTCTCAGGAAAGCCCTGCCCTCAAGGTAGACCATTATGCTTGGCAAAGTACAGAGTTAGGGGGGAGATGAAAGGCCCTCTGCAAGGTGGCTTAGACACGGTGGCTTCAACCATGGGTGTAAACAGAGCAGGGATTGCAAGGACTAGGCTGGTGTATACAGGCTCACCATGGGTTGGGACTAACTCAAAGACACTGACCCAAGTTTGACTATAAAGTTTGACTAGGAAAACGTACTATCTTTGCAATCAATCTGTCCTAGTTCTAGGTGATTTTTTCTTAGGACCTTAGGTGAGCTTCGCCGTCTTTTTGAGGTCCTCCTCCCATCTGTAAAGTATGTCTAGCTTAGTGAGGGCTGCTATCAAACAGCTCTCCCTCTAAACTCGCTGCCATTGAATCAGTACTGACGCAGAGAACCACGGTGTGTTTCTGAGACTGACTGTTTTGGTTTTTTTCTTTTTAATAAATCATTTTATTGGAGGCTCTTACACCTCCATACATCAATTGTATCCAGCACATTTTACATATGTTGCCACCATCATTTTCAAACATTTTATTTCTACTTGCACCCTTTGTATCAACTCCTCTTTTTTTTTTTAAAAATCATGTTATTGGGGGCTCGTTCAACCTTTATCACCATCCATCCACTGTGTCAAGCACATCTGTCCATTTGTCGCCATCATCCTTCTTAAAACATCTGCTTTCTACTTGAGCCCCTGGTATCAACAGGAGTAGGAAGCCCAGTCGTTTTCTCTCGGAGCTGCTGGTGGTCTCATGGTTTTGAACTGCCAACTGTGTGGATTGCAACCCAATGGATCACAACTCCTACTCCAAGGTTCCTCCCATCAAATGACTAAAAGAAATCTCTTTTCTCATAGGGCTAGAGACTAAATGTCAATTCTTCCCTTATCAGTAGTCCCTGGTCCCTTATTTTTTAGACGATTCTCACATTGTGACTGTCTTTCCCAGTATGTAGCTGCTAACTCTGAAGTGATTCGGTTTAGGAAGCCCCCTGTACTGATAGGGACTCATCCAAAAAAAAAGCATGCCAAACAAGATTATATCCGTAGGTGGAGGGGTTAGAATTCCAACCTCTATGTGGGGGCTGGCAGGGGTTCAATATAATAACCATAGGACATTCTTGAAACAACATATAAGAGGCAGTTAGCACATTGCAGATATTTAATAAGTGGTAACAACCATCATTATTATCATCATAATTATCATCATCAAAGTTGTGTAATGACTGCTGTTACAACTCTTCCAGCCCAGGCTCTTGCACACAGGCAGGGGGGCGGTTTGGCTTGTAAACCCCATAGGCTTCTGGGAAGTGCCACTTGGTTCAAGTGGCGAGCTCAGGAGGTGCTCTGAGGGTGGCTGCATGAGCAGTCTAATTTAGATCACAATTATTTCGGGATTTAGTAAATTGCATTATGCAGTAATTCATAAAGGTCCATGGCTCGGCTGCGCATAGCGGTGGGAGGATAAATGCGTGGTTATCATGTAAGTAATGAAACTTATTAAGCTAAAGGGCCAGAGAATTAACCTCTGTTCTGCTGAATAAGAAATTACATGCGGGAACCTTCTAATTATTTTAAGTGGTTTTGTTTTCGGAGGGTTTCCTTTCATCTCTCTCTCAGACTCTCACTAAAGAAATGAAAGAGGAGGAGGAAAAGAAAGAAGAAGAATCTAACAAATCCCCATCACAGCCTGGAAGATGTTTCAGAGGGAGGCACTGGTGATAACCATGCAATTAATTGTAATCCACCCTATTGATCTAGGCTGCCGTTATGAGCTGCGGAGTGAATTCTGACTCAGAACACCACCATAGGGAAGAACAGAATTGCTTCACGGGGCTTCCAAGTTTGTACTGTGTGACAAAGGCACTCGAGTGGCGTGTGGGTGAAAGTTTACAAAGCAGTTGTGTTCCGTCGAAGAGCGTAGACACATTTTGTTTCATGACAATTAGTGGCAGTTCCACCAGTGTCACAGCAACTCTTCCCACTTCCTTTCTGGACTCCCCTGTCCCACCCCCACATCTCTCCTGCCTTCCGGCCTAGGTTTTGGGGCAAAAGATGCTCTCTTTGTCTCCTATGGGTGACTGTCCTGAGGAGCACATTCTCTGCACGAGGCCTCTGCAGAGTATCGAAAAACAAGCCTGGTACTCTGAGGACTAAGATGGCTTGATACAGGCCATGGTATACTCCTTTGCCTCATGTGCACGGGACAGCTGGATATTGAATAAAGAAGATCGTAAGACGAACCAGCGTATTTGAAACTGCGATCCTGGTGAAGAACATGGAAAGTACTGGGGACTGCTGAAACAAGACACCAGTCTGTATTTGGCAGAAGTAAGGCCAGAATGCCCCGAAGAGTCAGGGGTGGCAAGATTTCATCTTGGCGTTCTGGGGATATGTTACCAGCAGAGACCAGTCCCTGCAGAAGGACATCATGCTTGGCAAAATAGAGGGGCAGCCAAAAAGAGGAAGGCCTTTCACAAGGTGCTGCGACAATGGACTCGGGCATCGCAACGACTGTGAGGACACCTCAAGATGGGCCAGTATTGCCTTCTGTTGTGCATAAAGTTGGTGTAGTTTGAAACTGATTCAGTGACCCCTAGCAATAGCAACACCATGTTTTGCCTGAAAGATCATCTCTGAAAATGAGTTCAGCTTCAGTGCAGGGTCAGGGGGGGCTCGCCAGTTTTTAACAGATAGTAACTAACGGTAACTCTGTTACTTTTAATGGTATTGAATTTCATATTGCTTTCTCCTATTTGGTCCCAAGCCTTCTATTTGGGATTTGATCAAAGGAGTGATTAATGGTTGCTGGGTACCATCTAGTTCTTTTGGTCTTGGGGAGTAGTGCTCGTTTATGTGCTCCAGTAACCCTTTGGACTGATTATTTCCTTGAGTTTTTTTTATTTTATTCCCTCTTTCTTCTAGTTGTGGAAAGACCAGTAGTTGTAACTGAGATGGCTGTTCAGAAAAATTTTAAATCCTACTCACTACCTACCAAAGTAGAATGGGGAGCATTCTTTTTAAATGTCTCTTGACCTAGGTGTCCCCCCAAGACCATGCTTCTAAACCCTCAGTCCCTCAAGGTATTTGATTATGACTATGGGTTCGTGGAACTTCACTCCCAATTGCTCCATTATATTTGTAGCACATACAAATAAAACCAGATCAACTGCACTGAGTCAACTTTGACTTCAAAGTAATTAACCCTATTTGATAGAGTAGGCTTGCCCCTCCGAGTTTTCTAGAATGTAAAAGGAACAGATAGCCTCCTTCTTCTCTCATGGTGGGTGGTGGGTTTGAACTGCTGATCTTACAGTTAGCTGCCCAATACCCAATACACTAGATACATATGCATAAATATCCTCTGCCAAACCCATGCATTCTGTCGGTGTACCCCCAGACACCCTCTGACACCTGTTCAGCTTACATGTCTACCCATATTTACCTACTTGTTAGCTATTGATTATTATTGCACAATCATGCATATAACCGTGTTTACAGATGTTGTGTTTTCCTCTTGTATGCCTCCCAGTATCTTCCTGTGCTTTGCTTCTGTTGTACTGTCTTCTCCTTTAGAGTTCGTTGCCTTGCCTTCACCCAGGTGACTTCATGGTATTAAAGTAGGTTATGCGCTGGGATGCTAAGTACAAGGTCAGCCATTTAACCACACTAGCTGCCCTGGGGGAGAGAGTTGATGTGTCCAAGATTTATAGACTTGGAAGCCAGAAGGGGCAGTTCTACACTGTCCTGCAGAGTTGGAATCGACTCAGTGGCAGTGAGTTTGGTTTAGAATTTGACTGTGTCCTCAGGGATTTCCCCCCTGTGCAGCGAGCTCCTTGTTATCAAGATATAACGCTTTCTATAAAAAGTAGAGATTAATCCTTTGTCAGCTATATTGTTGTACCCTTCTGTCCCAGTCTGTATGCTTTTTGTACTCTTTTGAAGTCTTTTGATGCATATAAGCATTAAATTTAAGGAGATCCCATTTATCTAGCTTACCTTATACTGTCTGTGCATATTGAAATAGGTTTCATGGTATATTTATGCTACATATTTGGGTTCTTATTTTTCTTTTATAGTCTTTATAGTTTGATTTAAAATTTAGATCTGTGATCCATCTTGACTTGGTTTTTGTATATGATGTGAGATAAGTGTCCTTTTTCATTTTCCTGCAATCAGATACCCAGTTTTGCCAGCAGCATTTGTCAAAAAGATGATCTCTTTACCACTTAATGGATTTCAGCACTTTGGCCAAGATGAGGTGCCCGTAGATAGATAGATTTGAGTTTGAGCTCTCAATTCTGTTGCATTGGTCTATGTATCTGTCACTGTACCAGTACCAGACTGTTTTAACTAAGATGATTGTGTTAGCCTGGGTTGACTACAGAAGCAAGCCCTGTGACACTTCTATATGTATAAGAAAGAGTTTTGTATCAGGAAGTGGTTATATATCAAGAAGGCGGGCTGAGCCCCAGTGGCGTAGTGGTTGTGCGCGTAGTGGCTGTGGCCCACTGAGTTGGAGGTTCAAATCCAGCAGCAAGGTTGGGCCTCCTACTCCCACCACCAGAGGGCAGCGATGCACCCAAAACAAAAAACAAAACATCAACAACAACAAGAAGAAAGCATTCTAGCATCCTAGTCTGACTCAAGACTCATCCACAGTCCCTCTTCAGACTCAGGAAGCTACATACGGTGGTAGAGAAGGCAGGAAGATCACAGGCTGGTGGATGAAGAGTCATGTGAACCTAAGGTCACTGAACACACTGAAAGGCTCCACGTGGTGTCTCTCACATGGTGTCCAGCAAGCGGGAAAGTGGGGAGAGAGAAGGACAGTTTCAGAGTCCTCTTTATAGAAGACCATATCCCCAAAGAGACAGCAGCAGGCTGTGACCTGATTGACAGGTTTGATTACATCCCTACACTTTTATGCATCTTCAAGGTGGCATAAAATTATCTAACTACCACAGTAGTTGTGCAGTGGGTTTGGAGATGAGAAAAGGTGAAGCTTCCTACTTTGTTTGTCTTTAGTAGCACTTTGTTTATTTGGAATCTCTTTCTTTTTTTTTTTTTTGTGGGCATCACTGCTCTCTGGTGGTGGGAGTAGGAGGCCCAGCCCCACTGCTGGAATTGAACCTCTGTCCCAGTGGGCCGCAGTCCCGCACACAACCACTATGCCACCGGGGCTCAGCCCCTCTTTCCTTTCTACATAAAATTAGTGGTTAGTTTTTTCATTTCTAAAGATTCATGATGGGCCACAAGTCTGGACTGCATTTTATCTTGTTTTGGGTAGTATTCATATTTTTACCATGGAAAAGTCTTTCTATCCATTTATAGAGACTTCTTGCTTTCTTGCAGTAGGTTTTTTTTTTTAAAAAAAAAAACTTTTTATTGTGAATTTGAGTGAAGGGTTACAGAGCAAATCATAGTTTTATGTCCAACATTTCATTGCTATTTTGTTCCAACTCATTCATCTCAATCCCCTCAATAGATATCATGTCCTCCCTGTGCTTCCTGTTTTCATTCCTTCTCCTCCTCTCCTAGCCCTCTTAACTTGGTTCTTGGGGAAGTGTGTTAGTCCCGGTTGACTAGAGAAACGAATCCAGAGAAGTTCCTATGTGTACAAAAAAGAGCTTTATATAAAAGGGCAATTGTATCCATCCCAGTGCAGTCCAGATGGAGTCTATAAGTCCCATATTAGCCCACATGTCTGATAACAGTCTGTAAATTCCTCTTCAGACTCATGCAATACATGCAAGCCTGCCAAGTGCAGGGAGATCCCAGGCCAGTGGGTGGAAAGTCTTGAGGACCCAGTGGTGGTGAAAGCGTCTCAGTGCTGGCGTGGGTCTCCACGTGGCTCCTCCAGCTCCAAGGCCCTGGCTGCCACCAGCATAGCTCCCTGTGACTTGGCAACAGGAATGTCTCACAGGGAGACGAAGCAGAGAGTGTGAGGCTTCACTGACTGTGACCTGATTGACAAGCTAGACTCCACCCTTTCGCAAGTTGACCAATTATGTAACAGCCACAGTGAGTGATTCTTTTTTGATCTGAAATAGTTGGTTATTCTAACATGGGAGCAAGTTTAATTCCATATTCGAAGGGTAATGAAGGGCCATAGTTCTACCAGTTTCTATCTAGCCAGTAACCTTGCTCTCTTACATGATATTGAGTTTTGTTCCACATTCTCCCCACTTCCCCACCCCCTGCCCCCAAACACACACCTTGTCAAGGACTTTCTAATGTGATCCTTTACAGCACTTGCAGAGGGAAGGGGTGGGAAGGGGTAGGTGGGCACTATCTAGTTCTCACGGTCTCGGGTTATGAAGATGAATGGTTGTGGTCCCTCAGTCCTTTGGATGGTTCCCATTAGTATTTTGGTTTTCATCCTCCTTTCCTTCAGACAAGGAGAGACCAATATTTGCTTGTTAGGTGAGTACTCATGAGTTTTTTAGGATCCAGTTCCTCCTTACCCAAGAAAGATGCAGATCATTATCTTTGTGAACTGTTACACTGGTTGATCTCCGTGTTCCCTTAGACTATGATCCTGAGTCCCCCAAGTCCCAGTGACACGTTCTCTCAGGGTGTTTGGTTATGTCTAAGAAGTTTTCATAATGTTGCCTTCTGTGTGCTCTGCCACATCCATGGAAATATTTTCAACAAAGATAAATATTCTATACAAATAATCTCTGTCAAATCTCCATATGCTCTTGGGCATACTCCCACTTTCCTCCCACACCTGTTCAGTCTGCGGGTCTAGCCATGCAGCTACTAATGGAACACCGCTATTGCAGGCCTCTGCTTCATAGTGTTTGCCTCTGTTTTCTTGCAGTCTTCCTCCTGCCTTTCCATACCTCCATCTATTTTTGCTGATCTTCTACTTATGTAATACTTTCTTCTTCCCCCAAGTTAAACTTGTCTCCCCTTTAGCCTTTGGCTGTCCCTTCCCTTTTACTACCACCCCTAAGAAGCATCACAGCATTTCTTTTAGTTGAAAACCTTTTCTTTATTTTCTACAATAGTGATGTCATCCAATAGTCACCCTTTTGTGACTAATTTTACTCAGCGTGATGTCCTCCAGGTTCACCCATGTGGGAAGTGTTTCATAGATTCATATTTTTACCGTTGTGTGGCATTCCGCCGAGTTTATGTACCAACGTTCCTATATTCTTCCACTGGTGGGCACTGAGGTGGTTTGGATGTTGTTTGCTGTTGTGGATAGTTGTTGGAGTGTTCTGTAGTTTCTTGGTAGAAGACTTCATACTTCTGATTAGTTTATTCCTAAGTTTTTCATCATGTTGGTAGCTATCACAAATGGTATTGTTTTCTAGATGTACTTTTTTTGAGAGTCTGAAAATATACAGAAGAATTGGATTGGTATCTGTATGTTGATCTTATATTCTCTCCTCGTGCCGGATCCTTCTGTCTTGCTATCGTAACTAAAGTTTTGATGCTTTCTATGTCAAGGATCATATAATCTGTAAGTAGGTCAGCCTGTGTAGCCTCTGACTGGGCAAGCACTTTGTAACTGTCAGTTTGCTCTGTTTTACTGGATCCACCAATTGCCCCATCCTTCAATAAACCTTTTCCTTTTCTTTTATCAGTGCATATGATGTTCTGTGACATTCATTGGCCTCAGGAATGGGGTCAAAAGTGCATTGTCTACAGCAAATTTTGATGACCCAGGAGTGGGTTTTGGTGTTGAGCAGGGCTGTTGAGCTCACTGCTCCATGAATTTCTTAGGAATTGCCACCGGGATTGATAACTCCTTGAGAGTCAAACTCGTGTGTGTGTGTGTGTGTGTGTGTGTGTGTAGCTTGCCAAAGTTATTGGTGGCTTTTGCTTTTGTTTTGTCTGGGTCTGTTTCATTTTATCTTACCTGCTTTAATTCTGGTTGTGCAGGAATTTTTGCCAAAGGTTTGTTGTTTTCCTTCATCGAAGTAGTGTAAGATTCTTTCAAAAGACTGTCTCTGCTGGTGAATTACCAGCCAACATATTTTTCAAGTTTGTGGGGTATTGGGCTTTATATAAGTCCTCAAAACAAAGGGCACAGGATGACTATTTATAAAACCGTAGACTAATTTCTATGAGTGCAGGATGCAATACTGTCAGGCAAAGCTTGTTCATAGAACAAGTTGAAAGTTCTGGGCTTCCTGACAGAACACAACACATACACTACTCAGTTGTGCACATGGTTTAAGCAAAAACTCGTCCACAATCCAGGATGGGTTCATTCAGCATTTTATGAAGCCTGAATGTCATGAACTTAACAAACTAGCTTTTCCAGAAAGTGGGGTATGTCCTATCTGAGGACAATGCAGAGTCCCTTATGGGACTCCTGCCTGACACACAGACAAGCTCTTTGGCGCTACCAGTGTCCTGTGGTGTAGTGGATCATATGTTGGATTGTGAGCGATAAGGTCAGCATTTCGAATCCACCAGCCACTCTGTAAGAGAAAAAGAAGAGGCTGTCTCCTTCCCTAAAGATTGACAGCATCAGAAATTTTTTTTAAAAAGGAAGTTCTACTCTGCCCTATGAGTGAATCAGAATTGACTTGATGGGAGTGAAAATACAGAATTTCAGTGATCACCAAAAAGAAGAAAAAAGTTTTTAACCATGCCTTTCTTTCCCAGAGAAAACTTCTATTTAATATTTAATGTTATAAGGTACTGTACAGGCCTGGTGTCTGAGTTAGTGTCTCTGAGTCAGTGAATGTAGGCAGTTACTATGTTTCATTTTAAGACTGAGTTTTTTAAAATTGAGTCTTACTTTAGGGAGAATAGCTCCGATTTCATGGAATGATTTCTTCCCGTTTATTTGCTGGCAATTGCCATCTCCAAGTATGCAAAAGACAGCTTTTAATGATCTCTTAAGGGCTCTGGCATATATATATATGTCTCACATTTGGACTTGTAAGAAATGGAAATTGCACTCTAGGAGGCAGGCATCACATATGCCTGAAGATGGTTTTTTAACATCTCTAATAATGCGTGAGTGTGCAGATTTATAAATTTATAAATTTCAGAAGAGATTACATGAGTTGAACTCTGGCCCAGCAAGTTCTTTGCTGGCTATTTTTGTTTGCCTCCTTCTCTACCAGTGTCTAGGACTTTGTTTTGTGCTCTAGCAAATAGGCTGGGCTTCTTTATTTGAACTGCTCTGTTGTAGACATTTAGGTCTGGATGCTGTCTTTAAGATTTCTGTTCACCAAAGTTTTGTGCTTATTTTTGAAATATATTTTGGGGTTCTTTGACTGTGATTTTGAGAACGTGAACACAGTGCTTCACTGCTGCCATCTGACTTTTTTGGTATGCATGTTTGGGGTATAATTTCAAATATTAAAGAAATTCACAAAGTGGAAGGTGGCAGCTCCCATCCTCTTACGTGAAATTCTCACGGGGAGATGATAACTCCTGATCTATATTGTAGACACTTTTATGTAAATCAGTCTGTTTGAAAAGTGAACTGAAAAAGATTTATTTTGATTGACATGGCAAGACCTTAAAAGAACACATTATTCTAAATTGCTTTATCTCACCGAACTTAAAAAAAAAAACCACACCACATGCCAAGGACATTATTTTATAATATAGTAATTTTAGCCTTCAGACATTATAAATAAATTATAATTTTTCTTCAAGGAACTCATTCTGATTTGGTTTACTCATAAATGGGCACTGATCAAATTAAATAATCCTAGTATTCCCAAGATTTAATAGACATGAATTTATTTTGACAAAGATTTATGTCTTGTACCATATTGGCCTTGAAGAAAAAAAAATCTCAAAAACAAAAAGCTCTACAGTATTTAAGCTAAATATTATAGAATGTGTTTTGTTATTTAAAAGGGGGTAATTTGTCTTCTAGTAAAGCTTGTCATTCCAGTGGGAAAAGGGAAGAATAGATAAACCTAGAAGGGGGAGGGGAGAAGGTTAAACTATTTTGGTGGTTACTGATCATGCTAAAGGAAAGATCAAAACTACTTACCAAGAGAGAATTGTAAAAGAAAGCAAAAATTGGTCATCTTCCAAAATACCCAGACCAACCTATGCTGGTGCAAATGAATTGGGATGACTAATTCTTATCTTTGATCATGAACCAAAGATAGGACAGGCCTCTTAACATACTCCCTACACACATCATTCACCTCCAGGGAACTTTTTGAAGAACCCCTCCCAACTTGGTAGAGACCTTTTAAGACATAAGAAAAAAAAAACTGCTGCCTTACTGTAGTTATCTGAAAATTGAATGGCTACCCCCCACCATCATTGCAGAACTATAAACACACTATTTCTATATAATAGGTGAACAGTAAAACAAGCAAACAAAAGCCACACCCATTGCTCTCCAGACGATTGAGACTCATGTGGACTCTGTGTTGAAAACCGAGGTCTCCTTTTTCCCTCTTGTCTGGGTGGCACCTGGTGTCTAGGCTCTGTGATAGAGCCCACAGACTCACCACCCTCCCCGGTCTCTTCCTTGTCACTTGATGCTCTAGTCTGACGGGAGAGCCAGTTACACAAGCATGTGGGGCTGCATCCAAGTCTGGAGTGCTTTCCCCTCCCCCTTCTTTCCCTGGCTAAAGAAGTCTTGGTGGCGCAGTAGCTTAAGCTTTCGGCTCCTAACCACAAGATTGGCCCTTCAAGTCCACCAACGATCATGTGGGAGAAGGATCAGACTGCCCCCTTCCCCCTGGTAATGCTTTTACAGTTTTGGCAACGCCAAGAAACACTCTTTGTTGGACTTGATGGCAGTGGGTTCCGTTTGGGTTTACCTGGATAACTACGATCTTTTAGAAAGTGTTCCTCCCCCAAGTCCTCTGCAAGTTCCTTCTTTTTTTGTCTGGCTGCTGTAAGCACCCCTGGTTTGTGCTACCTTAAAGTACTGATGGACTTCTCAATCCAAGGAGGGCTTCCTCCCATTCCCACCACTAGACTGGGCTCCCTGAGGACAAGCTTCTAAATTTCTCTTGTGTTTCTGGAACCCAGTACAGCACCTGGCACATAGGAAGGACTTGAGCAGTGTTCATTGGATGAGTAGCTAAACCATTTAAAATCTCTGGATTAAAGTTCCTAATTAAATACATGCCTGTGTTTTTGGCATGGAATGTGGACACCACCTTCGATGTGCGCTGTATTCTGTTTCTCTTGGAATGGAGCTGGTGTGCCAGCAAAATGTGTGGAGGCTGCATGCTTCCAATGGGATGGAGACAAGAGGGTGCCTTTGAAATGTGTATATATACAGACATAGCATACGTGTACACACACATATACATATACTTCCCCCACTCCACCCACTTGAAAACCGAGTGTATGGCAATTATGCTGGAAGAAGTTGTCAAATGAAACAGCTTTGCTCACCCTCCCCTGCCTCTGAGGAAGGTTATTTCTTTAGTGTCTAATATAGTCTCTGACCTACCTTATGCCAAATGACTACACTTGTTGTTGAAATCCCTACAGGGAGCCCAGAACCAGCACTGGTTAGCAGGTTACACAATATGTACAGGTTGTGCTTTGAAAGATGGTAGTCTCATTGATGTTGCAAGATTTTGTCACTTCCTTGTATACACACACACACACACACACACACACACACAAAACCTCTGGCCTTCACAAATCACTCTCGCCCTTGTAAACATCTTGAAATGCAAAAACAAGGATGACCATTTTGTTCAAGGCCAATTGTTGACAGAGGCTGTGATCCCTGCTGGCTTCTCTGTGGTTAAAAGATGCTTTGGCCCAGGGCTACTCTTTAATTAATGCGAGTCAGCGTTCATCTAAGAGGCCCGGATCTCTTCTGGAAGAAGAGTATAAACCTGCCAAGTATCAACAAACAGTTCTATATGCATCCCAATTAGGGTGACTTCTGGAAGACAGAGGAAGCCCACCGCAGCTCTGGTTTCTAGGCAACTGCTAGTCTGCTGCTCTGAACTGCATTGGAAAAAGCCTGCCTGGTGGAGGAGTCTAATGTAGCACTCCCTGCTTCCCTCCCCTCCCCAGCCTCTTGTCTACTTGCTCCATCACAAGTAGAAGCAACTTCAGGTTTGGAGACATGCAGAAGAATCCAAATACTCTGTAGGGCAGAGCCTTCAGGGGAGGGTCCCAGCTCTGTGAAACAATTCTAAAGGTAGCTATTGCACATGCACTATTTTCTGCATGTCAGACAAAGCCAAAATATACATCCTATTTAATCCCCACAATATTCCTATGAGGCAGGTACGATCATTTTAAAGATGAAGAAATTGAGGCTCACGGCACTGAAACCTCTAAGCACTGCTTAGAGGTATGCAATGCAAAGGTGGAGAGCCGGGATCTGGACTCTGGTCTGTGTGAACCCAGGAGGAGCCCACCCTGCCTTCCGCACGCTGGACAAGAACAGGCCCGGCACGGGGAGGCAATTCACCAGGCAGTTTTCTAGTCAGAGGAAAAAATAATTGAGTTTTTTTTTTTAAAAGAATGCAGACCCACCCTGCAATTCCATTATTACCTATTTTGCTTAATGGCTAAATGGAACGGGAGGGATTTATTTTTCTTCCTTCTTCATGGATCTGTCAGGAGTGTGGACATAAAAAATGCATTAGCAAGAGGAAAGGCTTTTCCCAGAGTGCACCAGCCATCTCCCAAACACTGCTGGCTTCTCCTTCCAGGGCAGGCAAGAGCCAGGGGACGAGGGCGTGAGAGCACCAGCCTGAGTTGGTTGGAGTCATTTCTCTGTTTGATGGACTGAAGGCAGGGACTGCTTGCTGGAGAGCCAGCCCCCTGGAGGAACTCTCACAGACGTTGTCACTCACTGTCAAGATGAGGTGAAACCCCGGGGGTGTCTGAGGTGCAGTTGGTGGAGTGTGAGGGTGGTCAAAGCTTCCCTCCTAAATTCACAGCTTGGGTCTAGCCTGTGTCACCGTGGGAAGAAGGCTTCAGAGGGCCCTTTGGGGGTGACTATAAGCCTCTCCTTGTCCGTGCCATGCTGAGAGGCTCCAGGAGGTGCATAGCCTCTGCCCAGACCACTTACTACTTAGCTATGGAGTGGTCTGCCATCCCCAAGCACCAGATTATTGCCTGAACAATTGGCAGTTCTCACCCACCAGCTCTTGTGCAGGGGGAAAGACGAAGCTATTTCAAGGACGGTCCACAGTCTAGTAAACCGGGTGGTGGGGGGGAGCATTTCTCTCTGTCCTGCAGGGTCACCTGGGGAGTGGGGTGGGGTCGGGTGGGGTTGTAATTCTGTGCAGATTGTTTTCCTTGCCCATCATCCCTGCCCCTCAGGGATTATTAGCTGTTTGCTTTTCTACATCAAAAAAAGGAGGGAAAGGCACTCACTGAAAACAACCAAGGGGACCACGCATAAGTGCATAATGAGCCCAAACCCACATGTGGGGACACACACACACACACACACACACACACACACACACACCCCTTTAAAGGATGCAGGTAGTGTGTGGACCATCATGCTCAGACTGTGAATCGTTTTCTCTTGGAATCTCTTGGCACACAACATGACTAAACTGGCTGCCCTTGAATCTGCACACAGCTCTGTTTTGCATCAAACCACAGCCTGGTCTGAAATGACTGCTGCTGCTCTCCTGAAGAACCAATTCAGTTTCGTATCGACGCCTAACTGCTTGCAACACAAAAGGATTAAGGGTCACGATTTCAGATTGTGTGAGGAAATGTTGTTTACAAGATGTTTGTCCATCGTGTTTGCTTGATCACATTACAAGAAGCAACCTTGGTCATCGTGTCCCAGGAGGTTAGAAATAGAAACGATCCTTTAAAGAACTGTTGTCTAACATCTCACTTCTGCCTGGGAGTGACATCTCACTGCAGTCGAGTCAATCCTGACTTACAGTGACCCGCATGGAATGACCGCCCCACCCGACGTGGAACTGTCCCCGTGAGTTTCTGAGACTGCAATTATGTTTGGGAGTGGAAAGCCTCACCTTTCCCCCCTGCAGACTGGCTTGTGGTTTTGAACTGTGGACCTTGGGGATCACAACCCAATTCATAGCCACTCTGTCACCAAGGCTCCTCTCGTGTGAGCACGTAGTCCGAGGTGTACCGCACTCAATAAGAATCTCTGCTCTCCTCTTGCAATGCAGAACACTCCTGATAGTATGTATTCCCATTTACAAATCTTGGCCTTAGAGTGAATCTCTTTGTTTTTGCTTCTCTTCTTCGTCTTCTTTTTTTTGCTTTCACTGCCAGCAGTGAGACTGGCACTTCCCTTCAGCAGTTGTTATTTTACATCTGGGTGACTACCAGTCATCCACCAAACCAATAATCCACCAAACCTGGGAGTCAGCCCCAACTCACGGTGGCCCCATGCCTGTCTGAGTAGAACTGGCTTCTACAGGGTTTCCGTCGGCTGGTTCTTCAAACGTAGAGCACCAGGCCTTTCTTCTTCTTTCAAAAGTTTTTTTTTTTTTGTAGTTGGCATTAATTTGCTAACGTGCTCTACACAGGGATAACATCAACGTACCCATTGGTACATAAAAGAACCATCCAAACACAATTAAAAATGACAGTCAACATAGGTTCCCCCACCCCGCCCCCGCCCCCCTGCCCACATGAACTCTCCTTTGGCTGTGTCAATAGAAATGCTCTTATGACCCACAGATGCAAACATCATTGCAGGCTTTGAAAAAATTCTTGCTGCACAAACATCTGGATGAGTGGCCACATTCAAGGATGCATCGGCACGCTGTTTGTTTGTTTGTTTTTACTTTGTGAAAACAACACAGAATATTTGTAAAAGTACGGGCTGTTTTTATTTGAAGGACATTTAGATTTTAGTTCATTATGCTTGTAACGCAGGATTTTCTCCTCCAGGTAGAAAACCTGCACATTTGTCTAAGTATATAACTATTACTCCCCATGTGTTTTTGCTAGCTGGGGGTGGATGGTAACAATGAATGAGTTTATATGCGCAAAGCTTCAAGCACAGTAATTGAACAGCCTACTGTTTTTTCTTTGATCACAGCGGGTAGGATATCAGTTTAGGGGATTTAAAACAGTAAAAAGAAAAAAATCAAGAAAGAATAATTTAAGTCAAGGTGTGGATTAATATACATATCTCAAAAGAAGAAATTCACTGCTATCAAGTCAATGCTGACCTTGTGGTGAGTCTTATGAACAGGGTAGAACTGTCCCTGTGAGTTTCTGAGTCTCTCTCTCTTTCTCTCTCTCTCTCTCTTAAATCATTTTATGAAGGGCTAATACGACTCTCATCACAATCTATCCATCCATCCATTGTATGCAAAGCACATTTGTACACTTGTTGTCATCATCATTTTCTTTCCACTTAAGCCCCTGATATCAGCACCTCATAATTCCCTTCTCCTGCCTCCCCCTCCCCCCAGGAACCCTTGATAATTTATAAGTTATTATTATTTTGTCATATCCTACACTGTCCGATGTCTTCCTTCACCCACCTCCCTGTTGTCCATCCCTCAGACAGGAGGCCATATGTAGATCCTTGTAATCAATTCCTCCTTTCTACTTCACCTTCCCTTCACCCTCCTGGTATCGCCACTCTCACCATTGGTCATGAAGGGATCAAACTATGAAGTGGAGTAAAAAACCCCATCTTCCCCTCTGGGAGTGGTGGTGGTTTCAAACCCTTGAACCTGGTGATTGCAGCCCAATGCATAACTAACTACTATACACCGGGGTTCCCGGGAAAGTCTGATTTTAATTTTAAAAAGAAACTAAGTAACGTGTTAATTTACATTGACTGGAGGGCTGAGCCCCGGTGGTGTAGTGGTTGTGTGCAGGACTGCGGCCCACTGGGATGGAAGTTCAATTCCAGCAGTGGGGCTGGGCCTCCTACTCCCACCACCGGAGAGCAGTGATGCCCCCCCCCAAAAAAAAATTTACATTGACTGGATTTGGCAAAATTAGCCCAAATTCCTCTTTTTTCCACACTTTTGCCAAGGCTGAATATGAACACACTTAAACATTTGTTGCCCTGTGTCTTTAAGTGGTACCTTATTTGACTTTGTGGTTCTTTGCTGATGGGTAGTGTTGATAAAGTTAAAAAATAATTGCTAAATATTCTGGCTGCATGCATTTGTTTTTCTTGGAACTGGTGTTTCTGTTGGGCTGGTCATCTTTTTATTCATATGTAACAGCTGTTTACTTTTTAAAGATTTTTTAAAAATTGTGAATTAGGTAAGGATTCACTTTTCAGACCATCACCTCTGTATTCAACAGTTCAGCCCACTTATCAACCCTCCCACTGTTCTCATGCTCCCACCCCCCATTTTATATTCCCCTCTTGCAGACCTTTACCTGCCCTTTCACCAAAGTCAACATCTGTCCATGTTCTAGTCTGTTGCTTCATCTTCCCTCCCTTACTGTGCCCCCATTGGCAACCACCAAAGTCTGTTCCCTTTGGTATATAAGTCTTTGTCTTGGCTTTTATCTTTAGAGTAGTGGTCATACAGTGTTTATCCTTTTGTGATGGACTAATGTCACCTAACATAACATTCTCCATCCCTGTCATGAGATGCTTTGTGATTTCATCATTGTTTTTTCACCAACACATAATATCTTGTTGTCTAAATGTACCAAAGACTGTATCCATCCTTCCACTTATGGGGATTTGGGCTCTTTTCAACTTCTTGCTATTGTGCCTGAGAGGGAATGTATTTGTTCATGCTATGACTCTTAAGTCTTAAGGGCATATGAGAGGGGGTTGGTGTACAAAGCAAAACAAACAAACAAAACTGGAAAAAGAGATTCTCTGGGCAAAGCATTCATATTACGAACTTTTCCCATTGGGTGAGCATCAAGGAACTTGCTCTGAGTTAGTGCACTCAGTGGCATCACTTGGGAAGGTTCTCTCTGGTCATAGTGACTTTTTTCCTAAAAGCAGTTTCACTCAAACATCGGGGAGAAGCCTGAGGAGAGTGGTGGGTCTGTCCAGAGCACACAAGTGTGAACTAAAAGGGAGAGACCACATCATGGCCTACCAAGCTCTGGGGATGGCATCCCTGTTCAGAGCAGCCTATGGACAGAGAGGACCATAAGGCCACCCCCACCATGAGGAATGTTCCATTACTGGCCCATAATGTTATGGGGGATAGCACTGGACACATTGTGCGGAAAGTGTGCCTGGTCTGCCCCATGCACAGTGGGGTGAAACGCGAAGGAAGTGCAACAGGGCAGTAAGGTGAACAAAGTAATCAAGACCCTGAGGAGTTCTGAAAATAGTCTTCTGCCCAGGGGGACAGGGCTTGGCACCTCATCAGATCTGATTGAAAAACATTCATAAGAGCCAGCAGAGAGACTTGGAACTGTCTTTTTTTTTTTCCTCCTCTCATCCTATGTCAATCTATGTAATATAGGCAGAACAAACAATCCTGAGGAGAAAACAATGTGACTGGTGGTCCCGGGGCGGGGAGGAGGGGAAGGAGATAAAAGTGGGAGAGGAGGGTCAGGGAAGGGGGAGCAGGGAGTCAACAAACTCAGGGATAGGGGAATAAGAGATCTAAAATTGATGGTGAGGAGGGCGTATAATGCCTGGTGGGGTTTGATCCAGTACAGTGTATCCAAGAGGAATTACTGGGAGCCCAGTGGAGGTGAACATGATAGTGGGACAGGAGGAAGGTGAAAGAACATACAGGAAATAAGTAGGAGGCAAAATATTTATAGAAATTTAGCTATAGGGATGTATATATGGAAATATATTAATAATGAAAGGGATAGAGATCAATATACATGTATAAGTATTAAGGTAGTAGATGGACTTTGGGTCTCTACTCAAAACTTCACTAAACACAAGAACACTTTGTTCTAGTAACCTGACACTCTGATACTCACCTTCCAGACATGATCACTGAAAACAAATGGGTGCATAAGCAAATGTGGTGAAGAAAGCTGATGGTGCCCAGCTATTATAAGATATAGTGTCTGGGATTTTAAAGGCTTGAAGTTAAACAAGTGACCATCTAGCAGGGATGCAACAAAGCCCACAGAAAAGAAGCACACCAGCCTATGTGATCATGCGGGGTCAATGGGATCAATTATCCAAGATCTAAAATAAATAATTTTATCAATACAAAAGAGGAGGATTGGAGTGGAGAGCCAAAGCCCATCTGTAGACAACTGAACACCCCCCACCCTCACAAGGAACACTTCAAACAGTGTGCAGAATAGCATCGACAGAACATACAGCATTCCCGAATGCTTCCTCCCCCTCCACTACCATGACCCAGTTCTACTTTACAAATCCATTGTATCATTGTCAGAGATTACCCGCCCCAGCCCATCCCCCACCCTCACCCCCCGTAGGTTCTCTTTTTATTTTTTAAATAAAGTCTTATGCTGCATATACATGTCTTATTCTTTGTAGGCCCAGCCATCTAGTTTGCCACGCTTGCTTCACTATCTTTGATGGCTGATGATCTTTGTAGTACTGGGATTTTCCACATTGAAGCCTCTGATCTACCTTGAGCTTGTTTTTGTACATGGGATGAGTTTCGTCCTTTTACAGATTGGAACTCAGTTTGCTAGGACCACGGGTTGAAGAGATTATGTCTTCGGAAGTGGACTTGTGGTAGAGCTACAACCTTCCTGTTAACAGCCGAGGCTTTAACTGCGGTCTACCAAAACCAAAACTCACGGAGCCAATTCCAACTCCCCAACCCTCTAAGACAGAGTCGCATGGTGTTCATCTTTGTGAAAGCAGACCATCACATATTTCCTCCGTGGAGCTGCAGCTGGGCGCAAACCCTGGAGCTTTCCGTTAGCAGCCAAGTGCCTTTAGCCATTACACAATGGCTCCTGGCCCACCCAGAGACCATCACCTGCACTGCACTCTACAAACTATGCTCCAGGGACTGCCATACAGCACCTTCTTCCCCAAGTCTTTGTGCTTGGGTGCTGGTAGACCTCCAGATAAGGGTGCACGGAAGCCCAGGGCTGGCTTCTCAGTCAGCATGCATTTTATGTTTTCTCAGGACAGGAATGGAGATTCAAATCACCGATTTAGCCAGTTTGGGTTGGATTTATGTTCTCAGCTTTGCATAATCTTCACTGATTAAAAAAAAGTCAAATAAAACCTTGCAAAGCAGTGCTTTACTTAGTTTCTCTAGCTCATATGACATTCTGCCTGGAAACACTCTGTTTAGAGCTTGTCTGACCCTGACCAATTCCTGCAGCTAAACACAGTCAGATGTACGGAAGGGCCAGGCCCTGTACTCTCTTAAAATGAGCCCCCCAGGCCTGACTGAGCAGGCACTAGGGCAGCCAGCATTTTCTCACCCCCAAGCTCATCGCCCTCAAAAGTCACCTAAGGGAATCTGCTGAAGCATCATTCTCGGTGCTTCTCAGGCTGTTTGATTTGGCTTGGCTGCGTTTTCTAACTCAGGGCAGAAAAAGTGCTTTTCCGGGCATTCTTGCTGACTTTGTTCTCATGTGCATGGGATATTTTGGGAAGATGAAGTCCAGGCAGGTTTCCAAGAGGAACCCCGCGCCCCTGCCCGCCCAATCTGTTGGTATGGTGAGCTGCAGCTCTGCTCAGGCCCTCTGAGGGTGTGCTGACTTTGAGGAAATATTTCCCTCCACATTGATTGTCCATCTATTTTAATGGTTGATGTAATGCACCTGGGGGCTTCAGAGGAGGAAAACAAAATACAACCAACCCCCAAAACCCAAACCTGTGATTTCCCTGCAGGCTTTCAGCTATACCAGTTATGGCCAGCAAACTGCATTGGTTGGGTGTGTTGGGGCAGCGTCCCTCAAACAGAGCATGAGACCCTAATAGTTGCCTCGCTTGGGTGGGTGGCCCTGTCACAGGGGTCACTTAAGATGATTAGAAAACAAATATTTCTGATGGTCTTAGAAACGGAGACATCACTCCTCCATCTGTCTTCAGGTGGGTCCACCCACATGCAGATATGCCCACCCATGACCATCCTGCATGAAAGTTGTTACCCATGCAACACCAGGCTTCAAGGCAGAATTTCACTTATTTGTCATTAGAAATAAATGTTTCGCAGTATATAATTACATATTGTTTTGGGAATTAATCACTGTTTTAATGATGTTCAATTTGTAACAGTGAAAATACATCCTGTCTATCAGATATCTACATTACGATTCATCACAGTAGCAAAATGACAGTGATGAAGTAGCAACGAAAATAACTTTAAGGTTGGGGTCACCACCACATGAGGAACTGTGTGAAAAGGCTGTGAGATGAGGAAGGTTGGGAATTGCTGGTCTACAGGTTCTGGGTTCCATGAGGAACCCTCCTCCAGAGAGGAAGGCTAGTATGGCCTGAGGGACCTTGGGAGACCTATTCTCTCCAGGGGCACCTTGTGGGAGTGAGGAGCAATGGCGGTGGAAGGCTTTAACTGCCAACTTTCTCCTCACCTGCAGGTGCAGGGCAATCTGTATGTTTATTTGACAAATCTAGGGCAGGAGAAGCTCCAGTAGGGAGACACTGAACTTCTTGAAGATAATTTGTGGGGTGGCTTATGTGGTTAATGAGAAAGATAAAGGTGAGTTGACTTGAAATTATAGCCCAGTTCAGATTACAAATAACCCCCCAAAAAAGCTCTTGTGATGTTTCTCAGGGGATTGTGGGTATGGAAGGGTATAGATTGGTCAACCTCTTATCCAGCCCCTCTCTTTGCATCTATTCAACAGGGAAACTGTCAACAAAATAATGGTCATAATAGAATGTCAATGCAACCAGAAATCCCCAGGTGTCCTAAAGAAGAAGATACCCTATTTGCCCCACTCTTTGTCTGCAATACTGTGTTAACAGACATTTGAGTGGATGGTGTTCCACTGCTGGAAGTATGTGACATTCCTTGTTGCTCACATTCCCAAAACAGTAGCTGGTGCATAAACAAATGTGGTGAAGAAAGCTGATGGTATCCGGCTACCAAAAGATATAGCATCTGGGTTCTTAAAGGCTTAAAGGTAAACAGGTGACATTCTAGCTCAGAAGCAACAAAACCCACATGGAAGAAGTACACCAGTCCATGTGATCATGAGGTATCTGGCATCAAAGAATAAAAAATCCTATCATTGTGATTGAGGGGAAGTGCAGAGGGGGTACCCAAAGTCCATCTGCAGGCAACTGGACACCCCTTTACATAAGGTTCACAGGGAGGAGACAAGCCAGTCAGGGTACAGTAAAGCAATGATGTAACGTAAAACTTTTTTCTAGTTCTTTAATGCTTCCTCTCCACCACTATCATGATCCCAATTCTACCTTACAAATTTAGCTAGACCATGGGATATACACTGGTACAGATAGAAACCAGAAACACAGGGAATCCAGGACAAATGATCCCTTCAGGACCAGTGGTGAGAGTGACGATACCAGGAGGGTGATGGGAAGGTGTGGTAGAAAGGGGGAACAGATTACAAAGATCTACATATAACCCTCTCCCTGGGGGATGGACAACAGAAAAATGGGTGAAGGGAAGACATCAGACAGTGTAAGACATGACAAAATAATAATCATTTATAAATTATCAAGGGTTCATGGGGGAGGGGGAAAATGAGGAGCTGATACCAAGGGCTCAAGTTGAAAGCAAATGTTATGAGCATCATGGCAACAAATGTACAAATGTGCTTGACACAACAGATGTATGTATGTATGGATTGCGATAAGTGTTGTTTGAGCGCCCAGTAAAATGATTAAAAAACAAACAAAGCTGGCTGTTTGAACCCACCTGGTGGCCCGGCCAGAGAAAGTAGTCAGTCTACTCCCATGAAGAGTACAGTCGAGGAAGTCCTTACAGGAACTTGTGCTCTTCCACCCAGGATCACCATGAGTCAACACCAGGCACCTACCAACCAACCTCAGAGCCCAGAGTGGAGGCCCTGGCTGGTGCAAATGATTAACACTTTTGACCGTGAATCAAAAGGATGGAGGTTCAGTTCAAATCCACCTAGAGGTGTCTGGCGAGAAAAACCAGTTGCCCTATTTCCAAAAGATCACCCACTGAAAAATGCTACCCTGACTTGCGTGGGGTGGCCAAGAATCAGTAACCAACTCCAAGGCGACTGCAGACTGGTCTAAGAAAACAGCTTTTGGAGTAAGACCAAATCCTGGCTCCTCCCAACCCCCAATCCACAAGCTGAACTTGAGCAAGTGATAGAATTTCTGTGAGTCCCCCAGTGCTCATCAGTCAAAAGGAGATGCTAGCAGAATCCACCTCACAGGTTTGCTGTGAGCAGTAAGTGAGTTCAGACCCATGACGTTGGACATGTACCATCTGCACAGGACCCTCGACTTGGCCCGTTCCTATCTGAGTGGGAAAATCAGATGTTGGTGAGCACACAGAGGAGATGCTGAGGGCGCTGTAGCTTGTTCTTTGACTTAAGAGACCAAGAGCCAGAGACAGTTCAGACATGTGAAGTCCATGCAAGGCAGGCAGCTAGAACAGGGCTGCCACATGTAAGGGTTCAGGAAATGTTGCCTCTTGTCATTGTTGTTCTTGCTAACCACCACCGAGTCAATGCCAACGCATGACAGCCCCCATGTGTGCACAGTAGGACTACTCCTCCACAGGATTTTGAAGGCTCAGACCTTTCAGAAGACCACGAGACCTGCCTTCTTAAGTGAAGCTGGGAAGGTCTGAATCATCCTGTTGATCCTTTGATTGCTGTTCCATTTGAGTGGCTGTTCTTTAATGTCAAAGAATGCAAGCTAAGTTTTTCACTGTTGTAGTTCTGGTTTTTTTAAAAAAGAGTCCTATCTTCTCAAGATCATTACTTAAATATTTACAGATGAAACAACATGAAAGAGTGAAATGCTTCGGCATAATAGGAGACAGGAGGGTTTATAAGTAAGCATCATTAGGTGGAATAATGGGTGTACAGGGTTTCATGGTGCTATCCTGTCAGCATGTGTAAATGCTTGACTATTTGCATACTAAAAGGCTTAATATGTGATGCTGTGAATATATGTTTTGGGACACAAGACGTTTGTAATCTTAGTTTTTTTATAGTAAAAATGCACATGTACGCCTAGGAGAATACCAAAAGTTGGTATCCCAGACATGCTAGCAGAGGTGACCCCTGGATAGTTTAACTGTGGGTTGTTGAATATCTGCTTCCACGCGTAGGCTCAACTCCTATCTGGGAGGTCAGAGGGTTGAACCCATCCAGAAGTGCCGGGGAAGAGAGGCCTGGAGACCTTCTTCTAGAAGGTCAAAACTTCAAAAACGTTTTGGGGCTGTTCTACTGTGCGTACGTTGGGATTGCCAAGAGTTGAAATCAATCCCATAGCAACTAACCACAAGGTCTGTCTATCTTAGTTTTTCGAGAATGTATGGTCTGGGTATTTTTCTAAGTTTTATAAAATAGGGGGCTAGGGAAATAGTATCTAGTACAGCTAGTATGTCAACTCCTTGAGCCCACAGCTGCACTACTAGTTCCATTCCCAGTAGGAGTGTGTAAATGATGTCATCTCCACCCAAGGGAAAACAGAACATAAAGTACTTTGCAAAAGAGACCACAACTACTTTACCCAACTCCTTGACTCAAGAGACTACCACTCACTGCCCTTGAGTCAGAACAGTATCATACTCAGTCTACAGGATAGAGTAGAACTCTACAGTGAGCTTCCCAGGCTGCAGCGCTTCAGAGGCCCAGCAAGCTAGATCTTTCATGTGTGGAACAGACGGTGGGTCTGGACTGCTGACTCTGAGGTTAGCAGTCCAGCTCATAACCCACTAGGTTATGAACTGGGCTCATAGAACTCGAGTTTGATGAGCTCAGTGCTCAATGGAACTACTTTAGACACTTTGAAGAAAACTCAGAAACATGCCACTGAGTAAGAGAAGTCAGCTACTGTGAGTGTGTAGACGGGATCCATTTAAACGGAGCTCTAGAACAGAAGAAACTAAGGGGTTAGAAAGTAGGATGAGGGGCAGCGAATGTAGGGGGACATTGGTGGCTTATGGGTAGGGGTCTGGCCTCCCATGCGCAGACCCAGTGTTTTTCCCAGCCCAGTGCATCTCATGCATAGCCACTGCTTTAAGGCTTCCTTGGAGCTTCCACAATATAACAGACTAGGAAGAGAGGCCTGGCAATCTACTTCTGAAAAATCAGTGACCGAGAAACATAAGGGTCACTGATCCAATGTGCATGAATGTGACACGGGGCGGACTAACTTGACTACAGCTGGCAATAACAACAGTTGACCAGAGGAGACCTCAGGAGGCTTTCTGCACTGACTGGTGCTGCTTCTTCTCTTGACAAGGATACTGGTTACATGGGCATGTTCACCTTGTGGAAAGCTATCGCACTGTCTGCATAATCATTTGTATGCTCTTCAGTACAGATGTTATATTTCAGTAAGAAACTTGAAAAAATGACAGGGCTTGAAGGCGTGGTGTCCACGTTAACTGGTGGATTGGTGCTCTTACGAAGCACGAGTTGACATCCATTAGAGTAATGGTCTGCTTGACATTCCCAACAGGAAGAAATTTAAAATGAATATGGAAATCCGGTCCCAGCAGCTTCACTTATACAGCATCAACTCCGTACTGTCTATGCATCCCTGTATGCCCCCACCACCCTTATATTTGTCTTGTATACTTTGGACATGTTATTAGGAGAGACTCAGCCCTGGAAAATAACTTTCAAATTGTGGTGCTGAGCAAAAGTTCGGATGATAAGGGTAAGTCAGAGAGTTCTACTACAAAATAATAGAAGTCTTTATTATAGAAAAATAAATTTTGACCTTATTTCTTGAATACATCCTCCCATCTCGGTCTATGCACTTCTGAAGGCATTGCTTCCATCCCTCCAACGCTTCCCCCAAAGAATTATGGGCACTTTGATTTAAACCACATCCAAATATCAGTTGCAGCATTCTTACGGGACCCAAAGCAGGTTCAGTTTCAATGTTCTTTGGATGTCAGAACCCTGAATAAGCCTGAAAGACCCAGGTCCAGTTCAGGGATTCAGAGTAGCAAGGGATAGGATTTCCCAGCAAAATTCTTACAGGACGGCCCTCCAAGAATGAGCAGGCACATTGTGCAAGTGGAAGAAATTTCCGGAAGCAACTTTTCTGGCCTTACTTTTTGACTAGCGCACTTTGCAGTGTTCTTCAGACTTCTTCCTCGTAGGTCCCTGTTTGATTCATGTCCTCTGGGGACATCGATCAACATGACACCTTGGGAAGCCCATCAAAGAGTCGCTGTCACCTTCTGAGATGACTCCTCTGCCTGGGATGAACCCGGCCCAGCCGAGCTCCTCAGAAGCGCCTCTTTTGATCAGACCCTTTTTCCTCTGTCTGGCACCCAAACTGAGAGGACCAGCACGTGTCCATTCACAGATCACAGGAATGGGTTCAAATGCATCGGTCCTGGAAGAAACCTGTGCCTGGAGGAACTGGGAGCCAGGGGGTGATGATACTGTTTGACTTAACCCCTGCCTACCACACACCAAGCAGCTTAGATAAAATACAACTGTACTATTTGCTGGGAAACATCCGCTTGCTTATGGGGCACAGCAACGATCTTCTGCTGGGAAGGGACATCATGGTGGATCAAGTGGAGGGTTGGCCACAGGGAGGTAGGGGCCTTTGTGAGGTGGATTGAAACAATTCAGCTGAAACAGTGTATTCAAGCAAGATGGCGCAGAACCAGGCATTGCATTGTTGTGGCACTAGCAAGAATACCCTAGACACGGTTAGCTGCTGAGCTTGTTAGCGAAAACACATATGGCCCCTGTGGTCCCGGAACATTTACTTAAGTGTTGGAGATGGTCATTATTAAAATCATGGGACTGACTTGGGAAGCAATGGACAGGAGGGAAGCAGTGGGGATGAGGAACAAAGAATCCGGACGAAGGAGGGTGAATTTCAGCTCTGCTGCAAACATGCTGTGTGATCTTGGAATAGCATTTCCTGTCCCCGGGTCTGGGTTCCCTCGTCTGGGAGATGTGGTCTCTGTGGACCTGATGAACTATTCCCCCCCCCCCCCGAGGAATATTCCATATTCCATATTCCCACCCCGAGGAATGCTAACCAGTGGGTGGGACACAGGCGTGGACTAAGGAGCCTTGAGGAGGTAGGGACACAGTGCTTAGCTAATAACTGAAAAGTGAGTGCTTTGAGCCCGCCGGCCACTTGGAGGGAGAGAGCGGTGGCCATCTGCACTCAGACAGAGTTTCAGCCTTGGGACACTCTGGGAGACAGGCCGGCTGTGCCCAGAAGGGTTGTAGTACGTTGACCTCAACTTGATGGCAGTGTTTTCTGAGGGAGGGTTTAAACCCGGGGAAACTGCCACCTATCTGTCCACCATCCTGTGAGGGCTTGCATGTAACTAGGATGCTGGAAACGAGGCCACCTGGAATGCAAAGAGCAGCAGAGTCATCCACAGTACAAAGGCTTCCAGGGTTGAAGACCGACTAGGAAGGCAGGCCTGGTAAACTCCCTCAAACAATTAGCCTAGGAAACCCTTCTGGAGCCCCACGGCATCTAGTCTAATAGCGTGTTCTTGAAATACACCAGGGCGGGCTGAGCCCCGGTGACGTAGTGGTTGTGCGTGAGACTGCGGCCCACTGGGACGGAGGTTAAATTCCAGCAGTGGGGCTGGGCCTCCTACTCCCACCACCGGAGAGCAGTGATGCCCACCAAAAAAAAAGAAATACACCAGGTCCGCAGCAGTCTTGTCAAGCCAATCGTGGATCTCAAGCAAGGTGTGGATGGGGCCACCATTCCTACTGTGTTTGGAGACGGAGCTGCCTGGGACTAGGGGCCAGCAGCCATGGCTGCTAACAGCAGCAGTAAGCATGGGAGTGGGGGGAGGTTCCGTTGTCAAGTCATTCCAACTGTTTGTTTGGTAGCCTCTTGGGACCACATGACACGGATCCCTGTGACTGCTGGGTGTGTGGGCCCAGATGCTGGGAGTGGTACCTGCTGAGGACAAATGAAATCAGCTGCCTCAATACTGGTTACGCGTGCCTGCCCTCTCCCCACGGGGGGGCGTGTGCATCCAGCGGCCGATGCTTCCTTCCCTCACTCAAAGATTGGCAATGATTGAATTGCGTCCCTCTGAAATCTGTGTTGGGATCCTACCCCAGTGCCTGGTGGGAGAAACCTTGAGCTGCTCCCTGAAGGTTGGCGATTCAAAGCCACCCAGCAGCTTCCCAGGAGGAAGGCGGGACAATCTGCTCCCATACAGGCGACTCACCCACTGACATCGGGTTGATTCCAGCTCATAGTGACTTGACACCATAGAGTACAGGCGCCCTTTGGGGTTCCCAAGGCTGTCGCCTTTATAGGAGCAGACAGTCGCTCTTGTTCCCAGGAAGCAGTTGGTGGGCTCTAACCACCAACCTTTTGGCTAGAGCGGAGGGCTTGACCCATACGCGGCCGGGTCTCCTTAAAGATTGAGCCACAGAGAACCCCAGGTGATGATGTTCTCCTGTTGCAAGTCCACTCGATGTCACCCAACAGCAGTACTTCTGTGGGTGCCGTCCCACCTGGGATCAGAGCTTTTGTTGTCATGGTAACGAGGCCCAGCCAGTGTTGAGTGGGTCCTGACCGTGATCAACCTGGACACTGAGAACAGCAGATGGGCATTGATGCCCTCATGATTTTAGAACCAGAATTTCCATCCTCCACTGACTGCCGAGCCTGTAAAGTTTGAGTTCTCCTACACACATCCTCTCAGCTTGGTTATAACTGGGAAAGAATTTAGAAAACAAAGTTGTAAAAAGAATGAAAGAAAGGAAGAAAGAAAACGAAATTGTATGTAAGCCTCATGCAACGAAAAGTTCAAGATCTTTCTGATGCTTGAATTCGAAGACAGGGTCAGTTCGTGAAGTCCTTTTCTGTGGGGGACCCTCTGAGGCAGTCTGGCTAGAGGACAGGAATCACAAGGACATTTGCCCTTTGTGGAGGGGTGATACAAGAAAAACCTGAAAGGAAACTTGCCCTGAAATGCAGTCAACTTGAGGTGTCAGAGAGACACAAAACACCAAGAAATGGAGGGAAAAATGGGCAGGGCCTTGGGCTCACATTCAAGATGATAAAAATGCAATTAAGTTTGAGCTCAGTTCCTCCAGCCCACAGCAGTGACCTACCCTTTGGGTACGTGGCTGTGTTTATTATCAGTTCTGGGCTAAGGATGTGGGGCCAGCCATTTGCCCTGATGAAGCTCATTAATGTCCACCCACTGGCTACAAGATGTGTGTGTGTGCATGTGTGTGTTCACGCACACAGGCTCATGGGGTGGGGGGTGGGTGGGTAATGTGATGTGGGGGGCTGAGGTCTTCTTTGAATGATTCACAGGCACAGTTTCAGAAGCCCTCACTTTGTCTGCATCTCAGTATTGACTGAGATCCACTTTGAGGTGAAATCTAAAGTCTGGGGAAGGAGTAGTGGTAAGAATCAGAGATGCACTTCTAAATCAAGAGGTTCTGGGCTGCAGGCTAGGGATGTGGGGTCTCAGGGCTGAATTATGCCTTGCAGAAACTACTGAGAGCAGTCAGGAAATGTCTGTGGTCAACAATCCTTTTTCCAGCTCTTTAAATTCTCTCAATTCACACTGGCATGTTTCATAAAGGGATACAGGAGAGGTCTATTTCTCTTGGTGGTCTCTTGCATGAAAACATTCAATTTGAACATACAAGTAGATATCACTATACGTGCCTTTTAAAGTTATAATTTATCTAAGACAAATCCTATCCCATGTATCAGTTCATCAGTTAGATGATGGTAGAAGCTTGAAGAGCAAGTTGAGAGGATTTTTGATTTCCAATAGTAAGAGTGCTGTGTTCCATTAGTGATGCCTGCCATAGACACAGAAGAGAGGACTTGGAACACATGTGTCACATATCTGTCACCCTGAGTCCATTTGTGTTAACTAAATCATTGGTTTTATTCCTTTTCCCAAACTTTGATGTGACCAACTCACTTCACCTCTGAGTCCAAGTACACACCATATCTCAACGTTTAAAAAGTTCAGGGGAAAAAATGCAATCAAAAGACAATGAAATGGTTACACAACTCTTATAAATAGGTTTAAACTATTGAAATATATAATATAGAAATTTTATGTCAGTGAAACCATTAAACAAAATAAAAACAAAACAATATATTTATCCCCACAGACATTTTTAAAGCTCCCTGTGAATGTGCTTTGTGCAATACCATTCACTCTTAAGGGAACCCACGAAAAAGGGGCTATGTTGTTGGTAGCCATCCAGCCACTTTTGCCCCACAGCAACCCTGTGCACAGTTAACAGAAGGAAACACTTCTTGGCTCTGCGCCATCCTCCAAATTGTTCCTGTGCTTGGGTCCGTTGGTGCAGCCACAGTGTCAATCTGTCTTGTTGAAGGCCTTCCTCTTTTTTGATGCCCCTCTGCTTTACCGGGCGGGATGCCCTTCTTCACGGTCCGGTCTCTCCTGACAACGTGTCCAAATTATGTAAGACAAAGTCTCACCTGCCTTGCCTCTGAGGAGCAATCTGGCCATACTAAGGCAGCTTGGTTTGTCCTTGTAGCTGTCCAGGGTGCTTTCAATGTCCTTCGCCAGTGCCACAACTCACATGCATCGGTTCTTCTTTCATTTTCCTTATTTAGTGCCCAGCTTTCCCATGCATATGAGACAATTGAAAGTACCATGGTGTGGGTGAGGTGCACCTAGCTGTAAGACGATAAAAATGCCCTATTTCCTCATGATTTCTCTGTAGGTAGGAACTAAGAAATCTCTTTTGTTGCACTCTGGTTGGCATGCTAGTTCATTCAACAGGAAGTTTACTATAAAAGCGTGTGTGTGTGTGGGGGGGGGGGGTTGATCAAGGACTTGGAAAAGATCTTGGAAACCCAAGGTCAGGAATCTCGCAGAGGAATGAGGTTTTTCTCTGGAAATTATGTTGAGAGTCTTCAGTTGAATGTGGGCACTATTCATGGACCTTGTTCTCTTTGTCCTTGCATTGTTCCTCTTGTAACTTCCCCTCCGGGTTCACCTACGTCTTTCCTGAGCTTATGGTATCTGCTTTTCCATTGCTGTTGTTCTTTTACACCTTTGGCTTGCACACAGCTCTGTGTGGCTCCCTGATTTTCCCCCTGTCTTGTGACCTTGCTGCTTCTAGTTCCACAGATGATCACTCTTTTCTTCACATCTCTTCCGTTTCATACTCCCAAGAGAGACACTCAAATTTATATGGACTATCTTTTGAGTTGAGCTCATGTTTCAGAAGCCAGCTCAGTATTGTCTAGATGGCAGCCACAGATCAAAACTATGGCTCCAAACCTCTATTTTTTTGTAGGTAACCTAGAAGCTTTTTTTTTCCAACAAGAGGTGGCATCTACTCCCCAATCTGAACTGGCTTGGTGACTTGTTCGGGCCAAGAGAAGATGGCTGAAGTCATGTTTTGCCAGTTCTTAAGTCTGAAGTTCACAAACTCTTTATTCTCCATTAGAGAATAAGTTCACTCTTTAGTCTCCATTAGAATTTTGCCCCCTGGCAATAACCCCTGACTGACTGACTTGTAATGAGAGCTCGGAGTGTTCCGATCAAGACCATCCTTGATCTTCTCAAAGCCCCAAAACCTGCAAACACGTGAGACCTCAACCAAGATCAGTAAAGCCATCTGCCTGAACCTCAGCTGGTTAGCTGTGGACCAATGAAAGCTCAGCTGAGACCAGATAAGTTCTCAGCAGAACCAATGGCTCTTCAGGAATGTTTGTAACTCGTCCTGATGATCGTTTCAAGCATCTGAGCTCTGTGGTTGTTAATAACTCAGTGATAGCTGTCAGAAACAATGACTTCAAGGAAACTGCAGAGGTATCCCAGAAATGGATCACCAAAATCCGTCCTGAGTGCCTCAGGGGACATTTGATGCTCTTATGCAAATAGAGACTTCAACAGTAGTTAGTTACCTTGTGCTAACTCAGTGCCACACACAGAGCTAAATCCTAGGAATGCACAGACCAGGCTGGCTTTGCTGTGGGGCAACAACCTTCTATGTGTTAGGGGCTGTCAAGTTAGGCGCCAGTCACTGGGACTCTACATCCAGGAGGAAAGGCTGTCTGCCCCTGTGTCCTCCTTACAATTCTCTCCAGGTCAGAGTCCGCTGCTGCAGCCCTGTGTCAGCCCATCTTGTGGAGGGCCTTCCTCTTCGTCACTCTCCGGTTTATCGTCCTTGACGTACTCCAGGGACCAGTCCTTCCTGATAATCGGTCCCAAGTGCGTGAAATGGGAGCCTCTCTAGTCCTCACTGCTAAGGAGCGTTCTGGACGTGCCTCTCTCAAGACAGATTCACTCATTCTCCTGACCATCTGTGGTGTATTTAAAACTCTTCACCACCCCTACAATTCCAAGGCATTGCTATTCATTGTCCAGTTTTCGCATGTGTGTGAAGTTGATTGAAACTATATTGGCTGGAGTCAGGCACACCCGAGGTCTCAAAGTAACATCTTTTCTCTTTAACCCTTTATTTATTTATTTAGAATTATTTTGTCGTGGGCTTGTACAACTTTTATCACAATCCGTACATACATCTGTGGTGTCAAGCACATTTGTGCATTTGTTGCCGTCATCATTCTCATCTTTCTACTTGAACTCTCTTTGGTATCAGCCTCTTTAACACATTAAAAGGTTTTCTGCAGGAGTTTCTTCAAATGCGATAGGTCATCTGATTTCTGGTCTGCGACTTTTCTTAGCATCGGTGGTGAATATAAGTGTAAAAACCTCTTAACAACCTCAGTCTTTTTCTCCCACATATCACAATGCTTCTTATCAGTCCAGCTGTGAGGGCTGTGTGCTTTTTCAGGTGTGGTGGTCTTCTTTTTCTAAAAAATCATTTGATTGGGGGTGGACTTTGCTCTTCATTGGCTTCAGTGTCCCTTTTGCAGAATCGACCTTTACTGGCCACGTTAGCTCAAGTGACAGCTGGCTCTGCTCACCCTACCTTTAACACCACAGTCTTCACAGTGGATCACCAGCACTCCCTGTAGAGTCTGCGCATTTCCTCATTAATTGGATTGTCTGCTTTGCTCCCATGACGATCTGCTCTCATTATCATCATCTCACATCCACCAAGGACAGAAGTCTTCTCTGTTCTGTGCATCGCTGTGTCCCGGAATCTTCAATGGCATCTGAGATGTACCTGTGATTCTTGGTTTTTAATAAGCTTCTGTTGAAAGATGAAGGAATGAGCCCAGAGAGCAATGGAGGGACCAGCAGCCCCTAAGCCAATGCAAACAACAAGGCTTCTTCTAATTGTCTCGCTTCCTTGGGTTACCCAATACTGCCGGAAAGGAAAATCTCCAGATCCCTAAACACTTGCATAATCTGTAGCCTGCTGGGGTCTGTTGGGGGTCAACTTGGGTGGGTAATTCATTACTGTTTGTTTGCTTCTATCTCATTAGACCTGGCCATGAGCAAGCCATAGCTTCGGGTTCCATGTTTCTGTTGTCTTAGTTGCCAGGACGTTTACTTTCCAGAGAACATTCTCATTAAAAAGTCCTGGCAGCTTTAGGGTGGAAACTGCCATTGGCGTCAAGCCTCAAACAAGAATCGGGCACGTGCAGATGCCGTGAGTGCCTGCCGCCGCTAGGAGAAATCCGGCAAGCGTGCACCGTGCTGCTTAGCGCCGCTGAACATCTGGTGGAACAGGAGAGGAGTGGAGCAGCTAGGTGTTTATTCCTTTTAGCATCGTGCTAAATTGTCCATGAAACCAGGGATGATGCAAATGAATGATGAGAGTTCTGAAGTATTAAGTGGAAATCCAGGAGACAGGCAAGGTGTTTGGCTCAGAAAGAGCTAGGCTCTGATACAAAACTCTGATAACAGCAACAGCCCAGAAGAACCCAAAGCAACGCAAACCACCTTGAGAAAACCCGCTGCCGTGGGGTTGCGTTTGGTCCCAGGGGAGCCCTTATGTCACAGAGTAGAACTTTGCCACACAGGGACTCGAACGGCTGTAATCTTAGGCAAGTCAAGCCTTTCTTCTGTGACATACCAGGTTGTGGCAGTCGCCTAATCTGGTGTCAGTTTGAGGATTAAGAGGGTAAGGGGTGGTAGCTGAGCCCCGGTGGCGTAGTGGTTGTGCACGGGACTGTGGCCCACTGGGATGGAGGTTCAATTCCAGCTCCACAGGAGCAAAGGCTGGGCCTCCTACTCCCACCACCAGAGGGCATATAATAGGGATCACTATTCAGTGAGTCCGCAGCATTTCCTAAGCACCAATAGGGACAGTGGACTGTACGGACTGATTGGAGGGGGATAGAAAAGAGTGAAGCATGGGTCTCACCTGCAGGCAACTTCTGGTTTAAAAGGGCGGGATGTAACTAGGCAAAACCAATTGTTGTGACCATACAGATAACTGACAAAGGAAAGCTGGAGTAATGGAGCAATAAGGATTCTTTTTTTTTTAAGGCATCACTATCTCTCTCAGGTCACTTCCTTGGGGACTCTGCTGACAACACTCACTCCATTGAAGACCCTCAACTGACAAGGCTGGCTCCCTGCAAGACATCCCTGAGGAGAAGCCACATGGACCAAGAGAAGCCACGTGGAGACCCCTGCCAGCGCTGAGATGCTGACAACATCACCAGATCCAAAGACTTGCTGCCCACTGGCTTGTGGCCATTTTGCATTTAGCATCCTTGCATGTGTTTCATGAATGTGGAAAGGGCTTTATAGATTGGTAGCAGACATGGGCTAATACTGGACTTATGGGTTTGATCTGGATTGGGCTGGGATGTTTTCTTAATGTACAACTACCCTTTATATGAAGTTTTCTCTTACATACACATGGACGTGTATGGATTTGTTTCTCGAGTCAACTCAGACTAACACAGAGGTGGATTTTGAATGGCAAATGTTGCTTAGTTGCCAAGAGCCCTCTATTTGCACCCAAATCAGAGACCTAGAATAAGAGGAGGTGGAAAACTACAGCAAACAGTGAGGAAAATAAACAAGGCTGTTATTGCTAGTACAGTTCTGGGCTGCGTAATGTCTCATGAGGTTGTGAGGTGTGTTGAATTGGCTCCGACTCAGCAGTGGCAGCGCAGAACACCGCCTGGTCCGGCACCCTCTTTTTATGCTGCCTGCCTGCTTTATCAAGCATAACATCCTTTTCTCGAGACCGGTCTCTCCTGATGACATGTACAAAGTATGTGAGATGAACTCTTACCATCTGTGGTAGTTATATAATCTGTTGTTCATTTGCGACTTAAGAGTGGAGGGGTGGAATCTAGCCTGTCATTCAGGTCACAGCTTGATGACTTCATTTGGAGGTGCTAAGGAGATAAATAGCTCTGCTGGACACATGCAGACCCCTATGAGCGATTCTTGTTGACAGTCCACATGGGGACAGGCTGATGGTAGCCAGAATCTTGCGGATCATGGCAGGCAGAGAACTGAGAGCTGGAGGAGTCACCTGGAGACCCACGCCAGCATTGAGATACTTCTACTGCCACTGAATCCACAAGACTCTCTACCCACTGGCCTGTTATCTTCCTGTATTCGGCATTATTGCATGGCTGTGTGTGAGTCTAGAGAGAAATTTATGGACTAGTATTGGACATCTGGGCTTGGACAACAGACTGTTGGACTTGATCTGGACTGGGCTGAGATGTTTTCTTAATGTACAGTTATTCTTTATATACATGAGCGATATGAACTTGTTTCTCAAGTCTACCCAGATTGACACACCGTCTTCACTTCTTAGCAGCCTTTTGACTCTATTTCCTCCAAGATAGATTTGTTTTTCTGCCCAGTTTGTGGTATTTTCAAGATCATTCACCAGCACATAATTCAGATGTACTCATTCTTCTGTGGTATTTCTTATTCACCGTACATCTTTCACATGCATATGAGGTGATTGAAAATACCATGGCTTCAGTTACAGATGCACCTTAGTCCTCAAAGGGGCCTCTAGGCTCTTTGACAGTTTAAAAAGGTCTTCTGTCAGCTGACTTGCTTCCATGCACAGTGATTATCAATCGAAGTAAAACGGAATTTTTGGCAACTTGAATCTTTTCTCCATTTCCATGATGTTGTGTATTAGTCTGGTTGTGGGCATTGGGGCTTTCTTTACTTTGAGTGGTGGTACATACTGCAGGCCATAGCCCCTGACTTGCATCAGCCAGTGCTTCAAGTTCTCCTTGCTCTCAGCAAGCCAGCTTGTATCATCTGTACATTGCAGGTTGCTTACAAACCTTCCTTCAATCCTGATGTCCTGTTCTTCTTCTTATAATGCAGCTTCTTTGATGATTTGCTCAGCATACGGAATGAACACCCTAGGGTGAAAGGATATAACCCTGGCACACACCTTTTGTGATTATAAACCGTGCAACATTCCCTTGTTCTGTTAGAATTCCCGCCCCTTCATCTATGCGCAGTTTCTTTATGAATAAAATTAAGTTTTGTGAAATTCCCATTCTTCCCATCGATATCCATATTTTGTTATGAGCCACACAGTTGAAGGCCTTGACACAATCAGTTAAATAGAAGTAAATATCTTACTTGTGGTCTTTCCTTTTAGCCATCATAGGCGATGATGATAGCCTTTGTTCCATGTCACCTTCTGAATATGGTTTCAGTCTCTGGATGCATCCATTTTTTGGATGATTGTCCACAAAATTTCACTTGTATGTAATATTAATGATATTACTTGATAAATTCTGCTTTCTTTCAGGTTACCTTTCTTTGGAATGGACACAAATATAGATTTGTTTCAGTTCATTGGGGAGTTCCTTCTTACAGATTTCTTGTTGTAGACAAATGAGTGCTTCATCAGTTTAATGAAACATTTAAATTGACTACTGCAGGGAATCCAGGACAGACGCTCCCTTCAGGACCAGTGCTGAGAGTGGTGATACCAGGAGGGTGGGTTAGAAAGGAGGACACGATGACAAGGACCTACATATAACCCCCTCCCTGGGGGATGGACAACAGAAAAGTGGGTGAAGGGAGACGTCGGACAGTGTAAGATATGACAAAATAATAATAATTTAAAATTATCAGGGGTTCATGAGGGAGGGGGCAGTGTGGAGGGAAGGGAAAAAAATGAGGCGCTGATACCGTGGGCTCAAGTAGAAAGCAAATGTCTTGAGATACCCAGGTGGTGTAATGGTTATGCATTGGACTTTGATCTGTAAGCTCAGCAGTTCAAAATGACTAGCCATTCCTTGGGGGAAAAGATGAGGCTTCCCAGTCTCCTACACAAATACCATTTCTGAAACTCACAAGGGCATTTCTTCCTGTTCTCTAGGGGCGGTGTGAGTTGACATCAACTCAGTGGCTGTGAGTTTGGTTTGTTTTGGGTTCAATTGAAAGGGTGCCCCTTCCAGCACCGTATCTGACAATGTGGTGGTGTGACACTCAAGATTTTCAGTGACCGATGCCCCAGAAGTGAACAACCTATGTCTTCTTCATAATCTGTTCTTAGTCTGGAAGCACCACTGGAACTGTTCGTTCACCAGGAGTGAGCCTGCTGGTATCTGAAACCAGCAGCGTAGTTTCTAGCATCACAGCAACATCACACCCCCTGCCCCCTGCCCCCACCAAGTTAGGACAAGCTAACGGAGCACATCCGTGTTCTGTGAAAGGGAGCGTTTCGTGATTTGGACAGTGTGCAAATACAGTGCTGTAGGCTGGTCCTGTGTCTTCTTTCGGCATCTTGCATGAGCTCCCTGCCCTTGCAGTGATCATCCGTGTGCCTCACTTTCCTATCTGATCCTTCATCAGTGCCGTTAGCAAAGTCCCTGAATCTGAGACCTACTCCTCTCATTAGCCTTGTAGCGTTCAGCAGAGCCAGCCTCTGCTGGCTTGGAGAAACCCATGTTTGCTTTGCAGGGTCACCATGATGGTCGACCGTGACACACCTAGCGAACTCTGGAACCGTGACTGAATATTTCACCTCGGTGTTGGTGGACAGCTTTCGCCTCACTTCCAGATCGATACTTCTCCTTTGCCTCTTGCTGTCGCTCTCCCCAGCAGCGCTTAGGCTGCATTTCGGGACCATGATGCACCTCACAATATTTTTTCAAAGAAAGTTAAACAGAGGGAGACTGCTCCCACAGTCAGCCACCATGTGATAGATGAGATTGGCTGCTGGAGCTTATGAGTCAAAACACACATACTGTTAGGCAGTAAAATGCTTAGCTAGAAAGCATCGTAGAGTCTACGCCTAAGCCAGTGACTTAGGGATTTTTTTATGACCATCGAGACATGTGAACTGTAGGTTATATATGCACAGTACCATTGTACACCTGGCAGCCCAATCACTTTCTGTACACACCTGAGAGACACATGCTGTGCTCGGGAAGCTTTTGCATTCGCTAAGCCCTCTTCTTCAGGAAGCATCGAACTGCTAGCCCACCCGCTGCTCTGAGGGAACAAGAAGAGGCCACCTGCTTCCCCCCAAAAGATGATCAGCCTCGGAAACCCTACTGAGGGTCCCTGAGTTGGTATCTACTCGCTGGCAGTGTGTTTAGGTTTTATGTGAACCTTTTGGTACCATGAATGTATATGTAGTCGAATGTTGCCTAATTGGATGTTATGAAGTTCAAAGTTAAGGGGATCCTCTCAGGAAGTTATTAAAGCCCCCCACATGTGTATTTTGTGTGTGTGCGCTTCATTAAATCTGGGAGTTGGACTCAGGGTTTGGAGAGACATTGTTTCTGAAGGGGAGTGTCTGGTTCCTGAAAGGTCGGTGTGAACCGGGCATGCAGCCCAGTGGAATGTTTCACAGCCTTTTCTTGTTCCCTCACCTGGAGCTCTCTGTCCAACTTGCCCGTCTCCATCTTGCCAGCAGTTGGACAGGCTGAGCCTGCCTACTGAGGCTGGTCCGTTCCAGTTTGTAAGTGCGTTCAGCGGAGGTGACAGGCTCCGCTCACTAACACCAGGAGACAAGAAAGGTACCATTCCGTATCACCTTGTCACCAAGCCTTTGTTTTCTACCCGGACTTGCTTCTGTAAGTCCAGCAACAGCCTGGTTTGAGGTTTGTGCTGGTGAGCGTTTACCAACTGGCTCTCTGGGTGTAGAGGTGTAGGGGGTGGGTAGGGACTCAGCCCTGACTTTGCAGTGGTTGCTCATTTCCATGAGGTCAGTGTTCCCACCATGGCTAATTGGGCAGGATCAGCGCAGTGAGTCAACAAACCAAGCCCGTGGCTGTCTCTTAGACAGAATCTCTTAGATTCTGATGCACTGTGACCCTTGTACAATCTGACACAAGGCTTCGTAAATATTTACTGGAGCACAGGGCCCTTTCTTTGTCCACTGGGGCAGCTGAGGAGTTTGAGGTATGGACCACATCGGTTAGCAGTCCGATGCTTGGCCAACAGTGCCACTGGGGCACACCATTCTATAATATTTCAAGCATAAATGAAAACAAACCCAGTGTCATAGAATTGGTTTCACGCCTAGTGACCATAGTGGCTGGAAAGGAAAACAAAAGAGAGGAGGATGTAACGCTTCAGTCACGGCCAGTTTACAGTGACTCCATGTGTTGTCAAAGGTGAGCTGTGTGCCTGGGGATTTTCAGTCATTGCTTTTTCACAAGGAGATTGCCAGGCCTTTCTTCCAAGCACCTCTGGGTAGAGTGGCAAATGATTCCCTTCTTACATATAGTCAGCATAATGGTTGACTTGGGGAAATTTCGACTCAACAGGACTTGTGAATACCAACCCATAGCTTGTTCATCAGAGTTGAATGCGGTCCGGGCTCACTTACCGGCTGCGTATAAGGTCTTTTTTCAGATTTATTATGTCCTTATTCAGATACTTGATGCTCTTCATTGAATTGTCTTGGATCTACGGGAAGTCAAGAAAAGAGAGAAAAAAGAAAATGTTACTCTACACACCTGTTCCTACTGAGCCGTGCATAATTTCCAGGAGCTCAGATGTCCACCCAGAATGACTGACTGAGGTAGGAGAAATCCTGGGCAACATGCGGGGGGCGGGGGAGTTCCCCAGGTTTACTCCACAAAGAGACTGTGCTATCCAGAGGGCTGAGCAAGGACACTGGACTCATGCGGACATGAGATTGGATCATGGTTCTGCCCTGGTTCAAGTTGTGTGACCTTGGTAAAGTACTTCACCTCTCTGTGCCCGTTTAATGTAGATTAGAGAAACAACCCCTATCTCGTCAAGAAGGCCGGGTTGACATCTCCTGACACAGTAGGCCTTTGATCAGTGGAAGCTGCCATTATTAGCAAGCAACCCTGGTAGGATCAAGTACGTGTCCACAGGTGGAAGGCTAGACCCACCTGTTGCTCTTTAGGAGGAAGGTGAGCCTATATGCGCCAGTAAAAATGTACAGCCTCGGAAACTCTGTACAAGATTATTTTGTGTGTGAGTGGGCTCAGGAGCAGTGAGTCAATTACTAGCAAGGCTCCCTGGTGCTGAGGTAGTTTGAGCCCAGTCACCATTCTGTGGGGGAAAGATTAAGTCATCCGCTTCTGCAAAGACGACAATCCTGGTGACATTACGGGCAGGTCTACTGTGTGCTGTACAGTTCTTGTGAGTCGGGATGGGCCCCCTGGCACCAGATCTGGCTTATTATTGTTAACATTATACTTTAAGTACAATGGGGAATTAAGCCCTGATAACTACAGATATCCACGATGTGTCGGTCGGTCAGGATATCGTACACTGGGAGCCTGTGTGTCGCTGTGATGCTAGAAGCTGTGTCACCAGGATTCCAGCCACTCGCAGGATCACTGCTTGTGGACTGGTTTCAGCACAGCTTTCAGGCCAAGACAGACTAGGAAGAGGGAGGCAGCTTCCCGCTTCTCACCATTAGCCCAATGGAAAGTGTTGTGTTATGGCTAGCAGCGAAGCACAATCTAATGTCGTGTCAGAAGACGGGCGCCTCAGGTTGGAAGGCACGCAAAATACAACGGGAAAAAAAGAGCTGCCTCCTTAAAGAAGTTGACCTTAGTGATCTGGATGTAAAAATGCCTCATTTGCTCATATGGCATGACTCAAAATGAGAACAAACAGCTGCAAGCATCCATTGGTAAGCAGACTATGGTATGTACAAAGTATAAATCCAGAAAAATTGCAAGTCATGGAACATGAACTCCAAGGCATAAAGATCCATATCTGAGGCATTATGGAGCTGAAATGGACTGGTGTTGGCCATTTTGAATCATTCAGTGTGTGATCTACTATGCCTGGAATGACACATTGAAGAGGATTGGTCCATTATCCATCGTCCCAAGGAACATTTCAGAATCTATCTTGAAATCTAGTACTATCCGTGACCAGATAATACCCGTACACCTAAAAGGAAGACCAGTTAGTATGACTATTTATGTACCAACCTCTACACTCAAAACTGAAGAAATCAAAAATCTCCACAAATTTCTGCAGTATGAAATCGATCACATTTAATCAAGGTGCATTGATGATGACTGGTGATTGGAATGCATAAGATAGAAACAAAGAAAAGACCGGTAGCTGGAAAATAGTAGCCTTGCTATAATAACACTGGAGATTCCTTGATAGAATTTTGCAAGACTATGCACTTACTTATTCATTGCATATAGTATTCTCAACAGCATAAGTGGTAGCTGCACATGGACCTTGCTCTGTGCGAACCGATGTAAAGCTAGAAGCTCTCACTCCAGAAATTTGGAAGACAGCTACTTGGCCAACTGACTGGAAGAGGACCATATTTGTACCCTTTTCAAAGAAAGGCGGCCCAACAAAATGTGGAAATAACCAAATATCATTGCTATTACATGCAAGAAAAAACGTTTTGTTGAAGAGAATAAAAAACAAACAGTAGCATCAGAATATTGACCAGGGAATTGTTAGGAATTTAAGTTGGACTCAAAAGAGGATGTGGGATAAGGGAGCTCATCTTTGATACTAGAGGAGTGTTGGCTGAAAGCCTAGAATACCAGAAGAATGTTGACATGCATTTCACAGACTTCGCAGAGACATTCACAAATGAAGGATGCCATTGTAAAAAATGGAAATTCCAGGACTCTCAGTTGTGCTCCTGCAGAACCTAGACAGAGAACAGGAGTCAGTCATTTGAATGGAACAAGGTGATGCTGAGAGGTGTAAACTCAGGTAAGGTTATATGTATCCTTTTACCTCACTTGTTCCAAAATGCTGACAGGTTGATCAAATGATAGAAGTTGGACGATACAAACACATATATGGCATTGGGAAGACTCATTAACAATCTGAAATATGTAACTGACGCAAACTTAACCTGCTCAACCAGAAGAGGACTCAAAACCCTTATGGAAATGTTCAAAAACTGTAGTTTTCAATAGGAATGACAACTCCATGTAAAGAAAACGGAAATCTCCACTGGACCAATAGACAACCTCATGATAGATGGAGGAAAGATGGAAGTTGTCTGGAATTTCATTGTGCTTGGTTTCACAGTCAGCGCTCATGGAAGCAATGAAATGCTGTATTTCTGGGGTAAAAGACCTTTATTTATAATGTGCTAAAGGGCAAAGATGTCTTTTGGAGGTTAAGGCGCACTTAATCCAAGCCACAGTATTTTCGGTGACCTCACAGGCATAAAGAAGCTGGACAATGGCTAAGGAAGACGAGAAAGAATGTATGCTTTGGAGTGGCAATGGTGGTAAAGAATAATGAATGCCAAGGATTTCCAGAAGCATGAAGAAGTCCGTCTTGAAAGAAGTACAGCCAGCTGCTCCTTAGAAACAAGGAGGACAAGGCTTCCTGTCACATACTTTGGACATTTTATCAGGAGGGTTCCATTCTAGGGAAGGGCATCATTCTTGAGAAAGTAGAGGGGTCAGGGCAGAAAGAAAGACCCTCAATGAGATGGGTTGGCAGCATGGGGGCCGCAGTGGGCTCAAACATAACAACTGTGAGGAGGGGGCAGGGCTGTCCTCTGGTGGAGCTGTGCATGTGGTCACTGTGAGTCAGTGCCAGTGCAGCACATAACCACATGACAAGTACTGTTGTTGGCGGCACAGGCACCTGATTTCGAGACGCGAATGTGGTCAGTGCCAGTGTACAAATGTGCTTAAGAAAACTCCTGCCTCCGGCAAGGGGTCAGAAGTAGATGATCCACCTAATTGTTCATGTACCTCTCTTTCCCTTTTCTCTATTGCCTTAGACATAGGGGAAACCCCACAATACTTAGAAATTTATTACTCAGAGGATGAGACCAGTTCGATGTACAAAAAAAAAAGAACATTAAATGAACTTCATTTTAATATAAAAACTGCTTTCTCAGCCCTTAGCAGAGAGAAACAATAATAAGAATATTATATGGATTATCCTATCTTAAAATTAATTCCTGCAGTATTAGGACTTGTTTTTTAATAAAAAGAAATGCCAAGAAAATGTGGGGGAAATGAGCACACTCTGATGAAGCTGGCGAGAGGATATGTGCACGGAGATGGCTTTTGTGACGGGTAATTTGTCAGTGTATACCCAGGACTTCCAAAACGGACACGTGCTTTGGTCTAAGAACTCCTCCACTGCTGAGCATCCAAAAGGAATGCTCCTGTATGAGCACACAGATTTGTCAACACAACTGCTCAACAAAACCCTCCTAGGAACAGCAGACTATGGGCAGCCACCTATATATCTTACAGTAGAAGACAGACGAAATGATTGTGCACCCCAACAATGGAATCGTAGGCAGTGATTGAATGTAATGACAATATAACCGTGTAACTATGTTTTGATATACAGAACTGCCTGAGTATTTTAAGTGAGAAAAAGCATGTTATAAAGTTTAGTAGATTGAGTAGTGTTCTCCCCCTCAAACAGCGGAGAGCAATGAGGCCAGCTGCTCCCACAAAGACTTACAGCCTTAGAGACTATGTGGCGCTACTCTGTCCTGCAAGGTCACCAAGAGTCAGAAAAGATTGGATGACAATGGGCACCCCCCACATAATTCATGTCCACCCAGTACCTCGGAATATGATCTTATTTGGCAAGGGAGGCTCTGTATTTTTTGGGGGGGAGGGGGGCATCACTGCTCTCCGGTGACGGGAGTAGGAGGCCCAGCCCTGGAATTGAACCTCTGTCCCAGTGGGCTGCAGTCCCGTGCACAACCACTACGTCACTGGGGCTCAGCCGAGACTCTGTCGTTATAATTACTTAAGGAGCTCGAGCTGAAATCCAACTAGGTGTGGGGTGAGCCTTGGACACCGTAACTCAGCTCTTCTAAGAAGAGGAGAGGACACACACGGAGACGCAGCCAAGCGAGGCAGAGGTGGAAGGCGGGGGTGGTGAGTGCCTCTACAAGCCAAGGCGCGCTGTGCCATGCCATCCCCTTGGGGAGCCGGGAGGGAGAGGAACCACGCTCCAGCCAGAGAGTGACGTGGGGTACATTTGGGTTTGGGTGCTAACCCTTGACGTTGCTGTCGATTTGTGCAACGAGGCTTCAGTGATATAAAAAATGTGAGGCTAATGTTTCCCAAGAGATCCTCCATCTAGGTCTGGACACTTCAGATGGCAGTGTGTCCATCTCTCTCACCTTCCCTTAAAGAATTCTGTGTTTTTGTTGTATACTGTTGTCAAAACAGGTTTGTTTTGTTTTTCACTTTTTTTTAAGCATAGATTTTATTGGGGGCTCTTACAACTCTATAACATTCAATACATCGTTCGTATTAAGCATGCTTGTATACATGTTGCCGCGTTCATCTACAAGCATTTTCTACTTGAACACCCCCAGCATAAGCTCCTCTTTCCCTCTTTCCTCTAGTTATTTTTTTAAATTCCAACTCCCTATATTTTCCCTTTCTCCTTCTCCTCCCTCATGAACTTCTAATAATTTACAAATTGCTATTACCTCTTCATATCGTACACTGTCTCATGTGTCACCTGACTCACCACCCCCCACCCCCTGGTGTTCATTTCATAAATGTTCTTTGAGTTTTGAGAACCTGGCCTTTTTCTCTCCAGTATAGCTCTCAATTAAAAAGACAATTCTAATAAGCTAATATACCTCTGCGATTGATTATCCTGTAGCGTTCAATAAAATCTATTAGCCCTTTAGAACCCATTTTATTTATATATTTATTTTTACTTTTAATAAATCATTTTATTGGGGGCTCTTATAGCCCTTATAACAATCCATACATCAGTTGTATCAAGTACATTTGTACATATGTTGCCTTCATCGTATCCAAAACATTTTCTTGGTAATAGCTTCCCCCCCGCCTCCTCCATCCTCCCATCCTTGTGAACCCTTGATAATTTATAAATTATTTTTATTTTCATAATTTACAGTTTGCTGTCTCCCCTCACCCATGTTTCTGTTGTTTGTCCCCCGGCGGGGTGTGTGTGTGTGTGTGTGTGTGTGTGTGTGTGTGTGTGTGTGGTATGCCAATCATTGCGATGGGTTCCTACTTCTTCTCCCCGCCACCTTCCCTCTACCCTCATGGTATCGCTACTCTCATTATTGGTCCTGAGGGATTTGTTTGTTCTGGATTCTGTGTGTGGAGAGCACTTACCTGTACCAGTGTACACACTCTGGCCTAGTCGGGTTTGTAAGATAGAACTGAGGTGATGATAGGGATGAGGAGGAAGCATTAAAGAACTAGAGGAATGTTGTGGGGTTTGTAGGTATTATACTGCACCTGGCTGGGTTGCCCTTCCTTGTGACCCTTCTGTGAGGGCATGTGCAGTTGTCTACAGATGGACTTTGGGTTCCTGTTCCAAACTCCCTTGTTCACTTTGATACAGTTGTTTGTGGTCTTCCGATGCCTGATACCTGATCCCACTGATACCTCATAATTTACACCGGTTGGTGAGCTTATTCTATGTGGACTTTGTTGCTTCCCTGCCAGACGGTCGTTTGTTATAGAGGTGTAAATATAGGCATGTACGTATGTAAAACATAATATATCACCGTAGAGACATAGGCCTACGTACATATATTTATAGGTTAAGTATTAAAATAACAGAAAGACATTGGGCCTCTACTCAAGTCCTCCCTCAGTGCAAGAGCACTTTGTTCTAATAATCTGGCATTTGGTGATGCTGACATGATCACTGAAGACAAAATGTGTGCATAAGCTAATGTGGTAAAGAAAGCTGATGGTGCCCGGCTCTCAAAAAATGTAGCATCTGGGGTCTTCAAGTTAAACAAGCAGCTATCTAGCAGGGAGGCAAAAAGCCCACATGGTAGAATCCATTTTAAAAGAAAAGATCAAAACCAAGTCGTGCTGTCCTGAGCTCTTCTCTCTACCTTTAATGTATATTTGGCCAGCAGATCCCCATGGGCCATTGTTTTGATTCGACCTTGCTTTCTGGACTGTATGGGTAAAACCAAAATTCATTCCATGAAATTGTCTTCTTTAGCTCCAGTGTTGCTTTAAAGAAGGGTGGGAGGATCAGCGCACTGCCTTTTGATACCTTTAGAACCAAAGGCTTGCTGAGACCATGCCATATTAGAAATGCCAAACCTTGTAGGATCCCATCTTTAGTAGCCGTCACCCTGTGCTGTTTCTATAGTCTTCTGGAATTCAGCCATGGCGTCTTCATTCCTCAAGGCCGAGGCTCTCTCCTATCTGGGCTCCTCTGTGACACCTTCCTTACGTTCTTTGAAGTGCTCGGTTCACCCCAAAACTACTGTTTTGTTTGGGGCAGCATTCCTGTAAACTGTTGACCAACTTCAAGGTCGTAAGATGCCCACTTCAAGATAACCCTGATCTCATGATCCATTTTCCACAGCACAGAAGATAACCTTTTTCTGAGTGCACCTTGGTGAGACTAAGACAATGTATACTCACCCATCGAGTGATCACAGAGCTCTCTGCTCTTGGGCATCAATCTGTGCCTGGCTGGTCGGAAACCCAGCAGCAGCCCTTTTGACCTGCCCTCATGCATGAGACTGTCTGAAGTAAGTGGATTTTAAAAGATATATATATATCTCAGAATGGAACTCCGATCCAGGTAACATCCGCATCCGTGCTCGTCACCAAGATGTCCTTTGCGCTCCTAGTGCCCCACTTCTCACAGACAGATAGACAGACAGACAGACGCTGGTTGCCGTGGAGATTGATTCTGACTCATGGAGACTCCCATCAGTGTCAGATTAGAACTGTGCACCAGACTGTTTCCAAGGGCTGGCTTGTCCGATCGATCACCAGGCCTTTCTTCCGAGGCGCCCTGAGTGTTTCCGCCCCAATGCTGTCAGTGAGCACCCAGGGTGTGACCCCTCTGCACCGTCCAGGAGCTCCCCATCGTGCACTGTGGGGGGCCAGCTTTCAACCACCACCACCAAAGGAGTGCGTTGGCTACACAGATGACTCCCACAGAACTGTCAACTGAAGTTTGCCATAAAAAAGCAAATTTTTCAATGGCAGAAAATTAGAAGGATATGTTGAAGGTCACCACCAGAAAGCCAGTCTTCTAAATATCCACTGTTCTCGGTGTTTTATGAAGGAATGTTCCATAGCTGTATCTCTGTTATCCCTGAAAATATGATCTCCTCCCGAAAATCAGATTAAGATGGAAATGAACTGCTGCTAAATGTGCTTGGGCTGATAGAGACATCGGGGGAACAGCTGGGATGGTCCCCTGAGTGCAGGGCGGGGGTGGCTGTGTGTGTGTGTGTGTGTGTGTGTGTGAGAGAGAGAGAGAGAGAGAGACAGAGAGAGACAGAGACAGAGAGACAGAGAGAGATGTAGGGGGAGAGAGAGCAAGGAGGAGCCTGCCAAGCAACTTCCAGGCTGGCATGGTGGATCCTGTGGAGGGCTGGCCACAGAGGCAAGGAGGGAGCAGATGGGAGCCCAGCAAGAGGACGCCATGGCTCCATGGTGGCCACTGGTACTTCCGTTTGGGGGAAAATGAGCCTATTTGCCTGGCCCCGAGGCAGGTGCCAGCTCCTTTGGGGGCCCTGGGTGGTACAAACACCAAAGAGGCCCAGCTACCAACAAAGGTTGGCGGCTCCACTCCATCTGCCTGTGTCTGCCTGGGAATGAGGGCCAAAGCCCCAGGGAGCACAGCCCTCCTCTGACACAAGGGGTCGCCACAGCAACTGTTCCATATTGGCTCTTCACCAACGCACCCTCAGGTTAAAGAGCCCTGGTGGCACAGAACTTAAAGCATTTGGCTACCCACACATGCAACGTTGACACATCCACCTCCCACCCCACAACTCCACAGGAGAAAAGACCTGATCTGTTCTCTCAATCTCCAGCCAAGGGAGCCCTCTGTGCCAGGTCAACACTGTCCTGGAGGGTCCCTATGTGTCATGATTGACACCACAGTGCACCACGGCTGCTGCCCATCAGTATAGGCAGGGGTCAGTGACCTCACCCCCATGATCTAGGCTGAGCGAAAAGGAACTTGTGAAGTGGGAGGGGACTTGTGCCTGGAAGGCAGGCAGCAGACTGCACGGAGCATATGGATTCTACTAATGGCCCTGCCCTTAGCCTAAGCAGACACTGAGCCTGTAGGAGCTCTCTGTGGAGGGGGTAGGAGTGGCAGGTGGTGATGGGAGGGTGTAGGGTGGGGGGCGGGGGACACATGCATAGTTGGGGACTGGATGAAGAGCGGTGTGCATCCCAGTCTCTTTGCATCACGTCATAAGGTAATTATTCATTAGGAAGGGAACAAGGGGCCCTTGCAATGAAGGAGTCTGTTGGTCAATACCTACTGGCCATTCCCCAGGCAACTAGAAGCATCAGCAGTGAAATCAACATCTGGCTGAAGGATGCACAGTTAATCTGTGCCTGTGGGGAGCTCTCTGTCCTCAAGTCACTCGCTTTAAAGTTCAAAGTGACTGTGTTCTGTAGGAAAGTTGTCCTCTCTGACTCTCCTGCTGACCCCCAGTTCTCCTCATCCCCCTCGACTCCATCCTCCTTCCTCTCCCCAGAGTTCTCAGGCTTTTCTGAGTAAGTTTCACAACTTCTCTGGGGAGGCGCATCCCTGACAGGGAACCCCCCTCCTCTCCTACCCTCAGTGGTCTTGTTGACTGCAGCTGGATAAGCAGATGCTAGCAATTATTCCTCACTGGGGTGTGTTTGTGAACGAGCCTTCCCGGCTGGTTCCACAGCAGACATGTTATTTACATTGCCTGTGGAATCTAGGGAGAGCAGGGGCTGAGGAAAACCAAGGGAGCCCTCAGGGAAGTGGACTGACCGGGCGGCTGCACCCGTGTCCTCAAACAGGTGAGTGATCACAGGGATGGCTCAACTCTGGGCTCTTTCAGTCGATGTGCATAGGGGCCAGGTGGTTTACAGCCTCCATCTCCTAATTTCCCAATGCTCCAGCCATCCCATGGTCAAAAAACCCATTTGGCAGAAGGGGAAATGGAGACCAGGACATGGACTTACTTCTTTGCAGTCATGCAGCTGGGCAGTGGTGGGAGCCAAGATAGGAACCCCAGGGTTCTCCCCAGGGAAAACTCGGGGTTCTTACCCAGTTAGCACCCCTGAAAACTCGCCATTGCCACTGTCTTTTGTGTCAGAGGGAAAGATTCTCTTACTGTTGGTTTTTTCTTAATCCCCTCAGTTCTCTGAGGGAGTGGTTGGTTCACAATGAGTGTGGCGGGGGAACCTGAGCAACACCAAGAGACTGAAGTAGCCCTGGGTTGACAAGACAGCATGCTGGCTTGCAGAGGACAGGGTGAAGCTCAGACCTGTCCTCAGCGGAGTGTTTCCATGATATTTGCTGTGTGGAGTGCACGGGGCCCTCCCTCCATTTCTTCATCTTTATGTACATCTGCAGTCCATACTAGGACTCTTGGGGTTGGGCCCTGGCCAGCTTGATGAAGTATAAGTCAGGCCTGGACAGACTAGGGGTACCAGAGACACAGCAGGGACAGATTGAAGGACGACGAGGATGTGGAGTCCTGGCATGTCCCACCCCAAGCCCTGCGAGGTGTGAGACCCCGGGGCAGTCCCTTACCTTGCCTGCCCAGGCGTTCAACTAGAACAGCAGTTCTCGACCTTCACCATCCCCAGACTCTTTTCATACAGTTAGCTCCTCGTGTGGTGGTGGCCCCCCACCCCAACTGTAAAATTATTTTTGTAGCTCCTTCATCACTGTCATTTTGTTACTGTGATGAATCGGGCGACCCCCGTGAAAGAGTCGTTCAACCCCCAAAGGGATCTCGACCCACAGTTTGAGAACCGCTTACTTAGAATCTGGTAGGGGCTTTGTGAAGGACCACTTGCCATGGAAACATGCATATCATTGTCACTGTACCTCGAGAACCTGTGCTTTCACAGTCCAAACCTGAAAGGCCAACAGAAAGCGTGACTGGAGTGAGAATGAGGCAAACTTCATGCAGGAGACGTGGGTTCAATTCCCGGCCACTGCATCTCCATTCCTGTCTGTCCCTGGAGGCTTGATATCCTTAGGGTGCTGTGAAGTATGAGCAGAGTCTCCAGACTAAGAGAGACTAGGAAAAAAAGGCCTGGCAAAAACTAGCTAGTGAAAAACCTATGGGTCTTGGTGTGTTTTGGGGTGGCCACGAGGCCTGGTACAGCACAAAAATGCAGTTGGCAAGAACAAGAAGGGCAGGATAATGCCTTGCAGTGACCCATGTAGTCAGGCGTGGTATTAGTGCCTCTGAACAGTAGGTGGTGCTACATTCCCTAGCTTTCAAGCAAGCTGAGGGTTCCCTCTCTGCCTCTCTCAGTTACTTGATTGAAATGGAAATTGGCTGCCAGTGTCAATGAGCCTCCATCAGCCTTGGAACTAAGCTGGCCAAGCCAGGAGCCAAGCCCTATCCACCCAGTTAAAAAAAAAATTTTTTTTTAAATCAAATGCATTAATCTCATAAGCTCTTCTGAAGCACTAGATATGAGGGGGCAACCATCCAACTCTCAGGCACCAGTAGCCGATGGGGGTCCTTAGGATGCACTGGGGGCTGCTGCCTCCTAGTGCTGGCAGCAGTGCTGGGAAAGCAGTCCCAGCTTGTGATAGCCGCTCTATTCTGTGCTGTGAAATCTTGCCAGTGATCCTTCTGTTTAATAATATTAACTGTGCCCAAATTGTGGGCCACCTCCCTGATGTCTGAAACTGTGCTAGGCTAGAAATGGCGGCAGGGTGGGGTGGGGATGGGGGGCAGGATGGGGGAGAGAGGAGGGAGGGCCCATTGTGAGTAACGGTTTCAAGGTGCTCATTAGCAGTGGCTGTCTTGAGGCCCCTACAGTCCAGTCTGGGCTTAGGGGAAAGAGCTCTGTGATGGATTAACAATGTCTGCCATGGACTCAGGAAGTGGGGAAATATCCTGGAGACCTAGTTGCCATACCCATGGGGAGTAGGGGAATCTACTTTGCCTGCCTTTTCTCAGTTAATTCTCATGACCCCCCCCCCCCATTGGATAGTTGAGGAACTTGGGACCCAAGGGAGTGGAATAATTTGATTGAGGTCACTTGGAAAGAGCCCTGGCCAAGACTGGCACTTCCAACTTGCCAGCTGCTCTGCTGGAGAAAGATGGGGTTATCTGCTTTCAGAAAGATGTGTAGCCTTAGAAACCATGAGGAGCGCTTCTACTCGGCGACACACACATCCCCACCTTTAAAAAAAATTTTTTTTTTTTTAAAGAAAGGTGAGGTTGGCTGCTTCCTTAAAGATGTACAGTTTTGGAAACCACAGGGAGGTGTTCTACTCTGCCCTACAGGGCCACCACGAGTTGAAACGGGCTTGATTTAACTCTGGTACTCCTACTGTTTATCAGAACATAATTCACACTTTTATTTATTTTATTTTTTGGTCACTGAAACGAAAACAGACTATTGTGCACTCCATCCTGGGCAACAGACAGTGGTCTAGGAAAGGTTCCCTGTTAAGGATTTAAGACTGCTCCCCCCTCCCCTGCCGAATACATCGAAATTCCCTTGGTGGAACAAACAGTTAATGTGCTTGGCTTGGTAACTGCATGACGGAAGGTCTTTGTCTACCCGGAGGCTTCTCAGTCAGAAGCAAGCAGATTTGCTGATCTACTTCCAGGAAAATCAACCACAGACAGGGCCCCCTCCCCTCCGCCCATGGAGCACGGCCTGCCCTGCCACCCAGACTGCCATGGGCTGGAATCCGCTTGGTGGCACCTGGAACTATGACCCTCTGTTTGGAAGTGGAAATGTGTTTTTTCTTATATTAATGGGGTTGATCGGTGTAGAGTTATCAAAAAAAAAAAATCCGAGGAGACACACAGGGAGGAAGACAGAAGCCAGGAGGATGCCTGTCATCGAGGACCTGAGGCCCGCCTAGGGCTATCGCGGCAGGATTAGGACCCCAGAGAAGATACACTTCTATTCCCAAGAGCCCTCCACTTGTGGCCTTTTGTGGAGCGCGGCACTGAGGAGCTAAAGCACCCCCTCAAGGCACCCTCTGCCCTGCAGGGCAGAGTAGGTGCGTGGTTAAGTCCCTCTGGACTTGGGTCCATGTCCTCTCGCCCTGGAACACCCACATGCCCTGCCCTCCTGGAAGGGCCAAAGAAACGGGGCACCCTGGTGTTTCGCAGCCTCACCTCCTCTCTCACCACCGAAGCAGAGGCAGAATGGAAACAGAGTGTTGCCCAGGAGCAGAGAGCTCGTGGGGGTGGCGTCGCTTCCCAGGGAAGAGCCTTTGCAGCACCTGGGCTCCGCTGGGTGTGGACTCTAGGACCGGATCTGGATAAGGAGCCCTGGTGGTGCCGGGAGGAACTGTTGGGCAGCTAACCACCAGGTGGGTGGTTCAAACCCACCCGCCACCCCCAGGGAGACGGATGAGGCTGCCTGTGCCTGTGAAGATTTAGTCTGGGGAGCCCACTCTGGGTTGGAATCCAGATCCGTGGCACCGGGGATTGAGGGGGGTTACGTTCTGGCTTAGCCCATGCTCATTTCCGTGGCACCCAGTGTGAGCCCTGGGGGTGGGACACAGACAGCCCCAGTGAACACTCACGATGATGAGCTAGACATGAGGTAGGTTTGGGAGCAGATCAAACAAGATGCCCCCTTGCCTCCAGTAGCTCACAGTCTGGCAGGGGAGGCAGGCATCCAACTGGCCATTCACTGACAGGGTGGCCAACGCACTGGGCCCAGCTGGGGGTTGGAAGCCTAGGATGGAGTTGGAAATGGAGGGGAGCCTGGTTTAGACAGGGAGCCCTGTCACGGGCTTGGAAGGACTGGACTGGCCACGCTTTAGGGGCAGGGCCGTCATCTGAGTCCCCCAGCAGGCATAGCACGCGTGAACGCATGCCCTTTCAGGGGCTAGAACTTCACATTCAGGATCCCTCCTCTCTCATGGCTCTGGGGAAGGTCCATGTCTGCTTTCAACATCGTCAGGCCCACTGCTCCTGATGTCTGGGCATCAGTCATCAGGCTCCTGAGTCAAGGAGGCTGACAGCTCCACATCAGTAGGTCCACACCGTGTGCTGTACCTCAGCCCTTCTCCTCCCCCTCCCCCCCTTCCCACTTCTCTGCATCCAGTCTCTGCCCCACCCCTCTCCTCATCTCTTGTTAAACAGGGAAGCCTCCCCTCACATCCATCAGGATTGCGAACTGATGAACAATTTTGCTTCCCCTCCTAATCCTGCCTCATTAACATAACAAACACCATCTAATCCTCTTTAACGTCATCTAATGCTGCCTTCTTTACCACTAGACCAGGGTTGGGATGTACAACACAGAGGACAAGCGCAGGGGGTCACAAGACTGGGACAACCTCACAGTCGCCAGGGTCAAAGCCTTGCCAGACCTGAGCTAGGTGGAGGAGGATTCTCTGGACACCTCCAGGCTGCTGGGAAGGTGGGGCGCCCTGCCAAGGCCAGCCCAGGAGATTCTAGTTGCATCTTATTTTGATGAATGTTGCTTGTTGACGAAGAGTAATCCCTCCACCGGGTTCCAATCTAAACCACATAGAAGGGTATATCGGGAAGGGGTGACGGCCTTCTTGTCCTCAAACTATCCCTCCCCCTTCCCCAAGGTCTCCAGTGCTGGTTTTGTCAACAGACCACCGAGTAGATCCCCGCTGACAGCAACGCTTTCCCTAGGACACTGGAGAACTGCCCCAGAGGCTTCCCTAGGCCGCCAAGCTGATGGAAGCCCACTGCCAGGGTTTCTCCTCTAAGGCCAACATGGCCACACACACGCTTACTCTTCCCCACCACAGCTTGCCTCTGCTGTTCACACAGGTGTATTGGGATTCTCCCAGGGCATTGTGGGTGATAGGAGGAGAGCACTGCTCTCTGGAGTTTTGGAATCTGCGAGCAAGGTCAATCCTAAACTGATGGGAGGCCATGAGGGGGAGCTGAATTTGGAAGCCTAAGTCAGGGCTGAGAGGCCACTGCTGCCAGGAGGGAATTGGAGATTAAGGTCAGGCTGAGATGGACAGAGACAGTGTAAGATGGATAAATTCAGGACCGAGGAGGTTGTCCTTCCCATGCTTGCCAAGGCTCCCGCAAAGGAGGTTGGGAGGCAATCAGGTGACCATTAGATGCCTATGAAGATCGTGAACTCCTATGGACGCCCCCACAGCCAGGTGGGCTCAAACAGCCAATGGGGTCAGCCAGTACCTCAACCAAGCCTCCCCACCCTGACTGTGTGAAAGGCTGCCTCTCCTCTATCTCTGCTCCTGGGCAGAGGCATGTAGGAGGGTGGAGGCACACTTGGTCTAGTTTTGCCCTCCAGGGCTGCTCCAGGCCAGCTTGGAGCCTGCAGTCACTCTCACCCCTTCCTGTTTTTTGCTCTGGTTCTGATAGGTAGTAGTGTAGTGTATTGCAAGCATTGCTTAAAATAAAGCTATCACTCAGCAAAGGGTGGCACACTGCGCATGTCAAAGATCCAGTTTTCCAGGCAGCAATGCTACAGCTGGATTGGCCCACCTAGGCCAGGTAAATTAAATTCAGCCAATGGGGTTGACCAGGGTTGTAAACCACACCTCCTTGCGGGAGAATTGAAAATGCCAAGCTTGTGGCTCCAGTGAGCTCTTGCCCAGCAGCTGCTCTGCAATGTAGGACATCGGGCTGCAGTCCGGAGTCCACCGCCTCTCTCAAGCGGTTTCCTGGCTGGCACACAGGGGTAAGGGATCTCCTGGGTGCCTGTGTGAGCCTGAAACTTCTTTAACATTCTTAAAACTCATTTGGATCACAAACTAGTCTTCGGCTTAAATTCTTTTCTGCGCGGAGCCAAGGATCGAGGAATATTTTTCCTCCAGAGAAACCCTACAGTTCCTGCTTGTGCCACAGCCCAGCCACTCTGACACCATTCCACACACGGGGTTGCTCTTTTCCACACGACTGCTCGTGCGTGTCCAGCTGTGAACTTCCATGCCGCCTCTGTGTGGCTTGGCATCCGTCCCTAGGATAGCGGGTGTCCTTTGAGACTGTGACCCCCGAGACTTGTCTGTTCTTCAGAGACACCCACCTGGAAGACTTACAGACTTCGTCATGCAAAGGAGCAGTTCGCTTGTCCTGTAGGATTGCTGAGTCTCCCTGGCCATCCTGATCTTAGTAGAGGATGTTCACCAAGTCACGTCCTTGTTTTCTGCGGGGGCATCTTTCAAACTGCTGTACTCTGGATGTGGCAGGAGACACCATCCTTCATTTTCTTTGGCTGCAGAGCAGCGATTCTTAAGTTGAATGACCCTTTCACAGGGGCCGCCCAATGCATAACAGCAAAATGACAGCAATGAAGTAGCCATGGAGATAATGTTATGATGGGGGGTCACCACCACAGGAGGAACTGGATGAAAGGGTCGCAGCCCGACGAAGGTTGAGAGGCACTGCTGCATTGTCTTCTACATGACAGTATCCACACTTCCTTCAAAGCCATTCTCTGGTGTTTGGGTGGTTTCTGGGACACAGAAGTACACACCAGTATTCCCAGAAGAGCATGTCCAATATCTCTGTGTGAAGTGGTGAGGCCACCAAGACCAGATGCTCCAGAGACTGTGGAAGGAAGCCCAGAGGATCACTGCTGGGCCCGTGGGGCACCTTCTCCTCCTCTCTCCTGAGACCATGGCACGACGAGACAGAGCACAAGTGAGGCCAGGGGTGAAGAGCATGGCAACTAGAGAGAGACTTGGTTGTTGGCTTAGGGAAGGCATTACTATGGGCCAGTGACTATATCCTGACTGTGTATTGAACTTAACTCGTGGGGAAGTAGCCACGCCCCTCACGAATCCTCTTTATCATGACAAATTGAAAATCCACTTGGATTACAAAACGGGCTTTGGTGTGAATTCTTTTATTTATCCGCGAAGCCGAGAATAACCGAGGTGTTAGCCCCTTGAGCAACCTCACGCACAGATTGTCTGTGGGGCTGCTATACTAGCAGGGTGGAGAGGGACTGGTTGCAGGAGAGGCTGTAGGGATCACACCCCCCTCACCGCCTCCTGCAGAGACTCGAGCATCTCCCAGCAGACTGACTCTTGAAGGCAAAATTTGCAGAGCTCGGTAGAAGAACGAAGCATGCTTCTTTAGGGCTAACTTGCAGCTGTATGTCATTTTTAAGAACAAAAACCAATCCTGCCCCCACTGGAACAGCGGCAACAACCCCCCACCACGTCCGGCCCGTGTGCCAATGGAGGTGGGAAGCCTGAGCTGCATTCTCCTTCTCTTTGTTTCCGGTCTCGCTTGAGAGGGTTGGGAAGTCGAGCATGGTCTGGACAGGGTAGTCCTTGACTCGAGCCCCGAGGACCTTTTCTTCAATCAGAAGAGTGACATCGTGGCTGCCACGGTGGCCTCAGACATGACAGTGGGGGAGGCGGCTCAGGGCCGGGCACGATCCCATTCTGATGTCTGTAGGGTTGTCTCGAGCCCTGACTGGTTCCAGAGAACCACACTAGAGCCGCCTCATCACAGAAGGCACACTCCTCTCTGCGTTTCTCTGTTAGCTGGTGGGCACAGAGGTTGAGGCACCTTGGGGTGACCGTAACGGTGCCAGGCAGCAACCGCAAGGCCAACAGTGGGATTCCCTCAACAGTGGGATTGCCAGAAAGACATGGCAATTTGTTTCTGTAAAGAGAGTGGCCTTAAGAGCCTCGGTCCACCTGAGGAGGATCCATTCAACAACAAGGGGTTTTCTTTGCTGTATGAGGACAGTCACTAGCAGACTCTTCATAGATTCCGAAGACATTTTCTGAGGTGCCGTTGATGTTCTAGAATGACTGCTTGCACCTGGGGGCCATCTCAACCCTCTCTCTTAAGGGTTAAGCCCCTGGGGGGCTATCCTCCATGTTTGGAGGCCTTGCTAGGGTGAAGGTCCACCAGCATCAGGGAGGCAGAAGAGGGAGGCGGCTGCATCATCTATGCTGCAGGAGATAGTTCCTCTCCCCCACAGGGCAGTGCCCGCTTTGGAATACCCATGGTCTTGAGGTAGAAACCTTGTTGTAGAAGGCACGGGCCTGTTCTTTCTCCTCCTGGCTGTACCGGGGCGCCCAGCTACGAGAGGACGTAGATCTTCCCCTTTCTCTCAGTCAGGCTGCGGCAGGATGTCTCCACGGCAACCTCCTGGCCTTCATCACGCAGTGCAGGCCTCTTCTGAGAGCCTCCACTGCCCATGGATGGAAGATGGCAGACAGTGAGGCGAGGTCACCTGGGGGGGGGGGGTAGGTTTCCAAAATAACACAACCTCTACCTTGAGCTCCCACGCTCACTCCCCCGGCTGCTAGAGCCGCTGAGGAGCTAGGAGGGACCCATCCAGCAAGAAGTTACAGTCTCTGGCCAGCAGTTAGTAAGCTCCCCACCCCCACCCCTGTCCCCCCCACCCTGTCCCCCCAGCCTGACCTGCATCCACCTGAGTGAGTCTGGAGGTGACCCCTCCCCAAGTTGATACCAGAGATGACTGACTGCTTCTGCAGCTGGTACCTTGATTTTGACTTTGCAAGAGACCCTGAGCTGAGGCAGACCTGGATCCCTGGCCCATTACAGAGGGTGAGAGAATGTTGCTTTCGGTTGGAGGCAGTTATCCAGCTGCAGACAGGAAGGGAGAGCTTTCAAAGGCCACGCCCTTCACAGGGAACAGTGGTGGCTTGGTGACATACACTCATGATTTCTCTGTAGGTCCTTAGAAAACAAACAAAAGACAAACCCACTGCCATCGAGTGGATTCCAAATCACAGCCACCCTAGAGGGCAGGGCAGTACTGCCCCCTGTGGGTTTCACAGACTATGCATCTTTATGGGACTAGAGAGTCTCGTCTTTCTCCCAACAAGTGGTCTGTGGATCAGAACTGCTGGCCTTGCGGTTAACAGCCCAACACATTACCCACTAACTGTCACCAGGGTTCCGCTGTCGGACCCACTCATTGGATAGCGGGACTTCATTGACCCCATCAATCTCACCTCTTGCCAAGGCAAAAACAGCCTCTGTCAGATAGTGCCACCGCGTGGTTTGGCTGTCAGGAGAACGACCCCAGTATTGGAGGGGCAGAGGAGGAAGTCGCTGCGGTGCAGATTTCAATGAGCGCAGCTTTAATGTCAGACACTTGTTGCCAGCTGCCGTTGAGGCCCAAGTACAACTGCCCCACAGGCCGTCATCTTCATTCGAGTGGATGGTCAGGTCTTTTCCCCGGGGTTTAAAGCCCAACTTTATCTAGTTGCTGTTCTCTCTTGACAAGAACCAGAAGAAAAATACACTCCCAAAGATGAGACCACAGCAGCATTTTACAGATGAGACCACAGCAGCAGAAACCACAAAGGTACAAGGCAGGGAGGGGTAGAGAGACTGGACAAGGCCTCCACACAGTTAGGCACATGGAGGGGGGTGGAGTGGGGAAGAGCGGACCGCTCAGCAAACAAAGGATTGGGCGGTTTAAAAGAGAAATCAATAGAAGACAAGCCTGGCACTTTCTTACTGATGGACGTGCACACGTGTATTTGCATAGAGACCACGTCTGACAGAATTTTCCCAGCACCCTTGGTGTTTGGCCACCTGGCCTCTTGTATTCCCATCTCCCTCTCTCTCTCCACCCCCGTGCCTGTCTCCTTCCCTTTCAGTCTCTCCTGTGGCTCCAGAGGCCTCCTGGGCACTTTGTGAGGCTAGTGACTGGTCTGGCACTTCTCAGGTCCAGCAGATGTCCTCTGGCCACCATCCTCAGAAAGGACATTTCCAGCTAGTGCGCACTGGCCTTTGAATGCTGCAAAGTCTCCCTGCCAGTGCAGGAGCTTTATAAGTGTGAAGCAGATTCGCCGAGTGGAGTCCTTTCCCTGCCTCTCCATCCCCGAAGAAAGGATACACTCCTTCCCAGCAGGCTTCTGCCCGAGGCTCAGTGGTGTGTGTGTGTGTGCGTGTGTGTGTGTGTGTGTGTGTGTGTGTGTGTGAGAGAGAGAGAGAGAGAGAGAGAGAGAGAGAGACACACGTCTAGAGCCTCAGGACTCTGCGTACATTCGTGAAGTGAAAAAAAAGCCAAATGGTTCCAATTTGAGGTCTTATTTTTGTCCTCTTCGGCTCACCTCTTCATTATAGTGAGCATTCATATTTTTAACATCATTTGCGCACACAGCCACTGACGTCAGCAGCCAGTGCCCTTCCCGTCACGACCGTCGTCTTTGTGCTAGCTGCCCTCCTCCATTGTGGCCTTGCATTCCCTGTAGGATGAATGACCTTGGCGACTGCCTCTCTGGTCCCTGGCACAATGCCCAACACAGAGTGCTTTCTTGCGAGCTATTTGCTGAGTGAGTGGATGAATGGATACAAAGAAAACGGTAACATTGGTCGACTTCCAGCTTTTAGACTTAACTCATAGTCAGCGTTGGGATGAGGGAATCAGAGGCGCAGAAAAGAGTGTGAAAGCTATCAACCTTGACAATGGAAGGGTAGTGTAAAAGACACAAGGAGAACCACCAATCTCCTTTCACAAAGCAAGGCATCAGAGGCGCTCTGCGTGGGGCAAGGGACTAGAAATGCCAGTGCAACATTTTTTTTTAATTACAAAATTAAGCAGACTGGTAGTGCTGTTTGGCTAGGTGCTGTGCAGCTCACTGCAAGGTCAGTGGTTCAAACTCAGCCACTTTGGGAGTGAGACCAGGCTGTCTACTCCTATAAAGATTCACAGCCTCAAGGAACCCTGGGGAAGCAGTTCCTACTTGGCCCTGTAGAGGCGCTGTGTGTTTGATTGTGATGGTGTGGCGTTCCCTCTCTTGGGTGCAGGAGGTTGGAAGTTAGGAATGAAGATGCTGTGTGTGTGTGTGTGTGTGTGTGTGTGTGTGTGTGTGTGTGTGTGTGATGTGTTTCGCTTTCAGAGCAGGATGCTGTGAGCATCTCCATGGATAAGCCGGAGACACAGAAATGAACGTTAAATATTTGGGAGATGGGAATCCCCAGAAGAAACCATGAAAAAGATCCACAGTGGTTGCCCTTGAGGTAGCAGTGAGGGGGAGGAGGAGGAGTGAGGAAGAAGGGCTCCTGGCACGTGGGTTGGGGGAAGAGAGATGCCTTGCCATGCTGTTTGGCCTTATAACCTCCAGTCCCCGGAGTGGGAGGAGCAGCAAGCAAGAGGAAGGCCCTGGATGAGATGGGTTGAGGTGGTGGCTGTGACCATGGACTTCCACCTAAGTCGTAAGTCGAGACCTCCTGCTTTTTAACAATTTAACAGCACCCTGTGGCGTTGTAAAATTAAAATAAATACAAAACTATTTTTGCCTTCTATAAACATTTTCTTGGGGGGCATCACTGCCTCTGGTGGTCGTGGGTGCTACCCAGTGCTGCTCCTGAGAGCCGCCGCTGGATTTGAACCGCCAAGCCCGCGGGCTGCAGTTCCACACTCAACCACTTACGCCACTGGGGCTCAGCCCTCTATGAACATTTTTGTTGCTCCATATAGACCGAATTTTTAATTAAGAAGCCCCCCCCCCTTCCCACATCCCCGGTCAATGGTGTCCTGCTTAAAATCTGGTCACTTTAAAAGCACACTTGGGAGGGTGGTGCCAGACCAGGCAGCCTTTTGTTCTTGTTTGCTGTGAGTCAGCAGGACCAACTGGGTGGCCCCTCACAGTACACGTGTGCAGCCTGTGAAGTCTGCCTGTGTTTTGTGGGGTGCAAAGGTTCATTTGCTTAACTGAAAACTGCAGGGTCCGAGTCTCCCCAGAGATATCCTCAGAAGTCCTGATGGTCAACTTATGAACAGCTGGCTCCTGAGAGCCCGGGGGATGCCCAGGACACTCTGACACCCACAGAGTCACCAGAGGTCAGGGTCCCCTCGAAAAGGATGAGGTTTGGGGTATGTAGATGACCTTTTTTTTTTTTAATATTAAAAGAGCTGGAGTGTCTTTGTGTGCAACATCACACAGAGCCCCGCTTCGTTCCCCGCATGGCCAGGCCCTAATATCCATTCTCCTTTCGGAGTCAGGACAAAATTAATTTGGCCGTGAAAATGCAGTTGGGGAGCCGAGTGAGCCACCTCGGGAAATTCAGGGAAATGTAATTGAGTAAGAATTATCTCCTTAATTACTTCTGACCAAATCAATAACGACGCCAGATGAGAAACCACGGTCGCCACCAACGAGGAACACGTTGCCGAGAGAGAAACTAATCGGGGTGCAGACTCGTCTGTAAAAGCAAAGGCCCCCCCTCCTCCTAGTTCACTGACAGCCCCACCTGTTCACGACAGCCTGAGCCCTGGGCCCTCTCCACAGAGGGTTGCCAGGCGCATAGCCTGAAGGTGTCCGGTGCGCATCTGCACATGCTCCTGAGGCTACACGGGGCCAACAGGGGCTCCACTGGCAGGTGGAGTGAGGTGGGCCAAGCATCTCAAAGGTGGGCGAGGTGGTCCGTTTTCAAAGCAGAGGCTGCTGTCTGGGAACTGAAAAGCACCACCTCTGACACTACCCTGCGTGTGCCCTTAGAGGGTGGCGAGAGAGGCCCTGCTGGGCGCTCCTTCCACATCTGTCTGGCGGGCAGGCTGCGTGGGTTGGCCTGAGGTCGTGTCCAGAGCAGAGGTTCAAGGGAGCCCCATTGCGGGACCTCTCGCAGACCCGCCCGTGACCGTCCACGTGACGTGCCCTTGACCATTGTGCCAGACCATCTCATTGCTCTTCCGCTCTCTGCCTCCCAGTGGGCTTGTCCAGGGACCATCCCAGCCGTCTAGGATGCGTGGAGTATTCCTTTCATGAGCCCCTTAGGTGTCAGGGGCAGGGGGGCAGGGGAAGGGGAGCATGAACAAGACACACCCTCTCTGGAGCAACAACTAAAGCAGTGTGTGTGGTGGTGGTGGAGGGGGGGGGCGGTGACAGGTGGATGTCACGTCTGAATCAGCCGATGAGGAAGTGCCTTCCAAGGCTGAGCAGAACCACCAAGCAGGAAGAGGGGGTGGGGCCTAGAAGAAGGAAGAGGGGGAAGGAATAGCACTCCTCACAAGGGAGTGGCATGTGCAAAGATCTGGAGTTTAGCAAGAACTTGATACTAATGAAGTTGGGGCAGATGGCCCTTTGGGGAGGAATGGTGAAGGAAAGGTAGGCAGGGCCGAATCCTCCAGATGAAAAGGAGTCCGGATTGTACACTGAAGGCAGAGGATCGGGAGACAGTGCTGAGGGGTCGAGCATGGCATCAAGGAGCCCGTGCAGGCGTCTGGGATTGGGGTGGGACCTCAATTTTTAGCCTAGCAATTATGGCCTGAGGCTGTGTCCTCAAACTCTAGGCCAGGACGTCTACAGTCAGGCAGTGAGAACTGTAGTAGCCTTTTGTTCCTCTCCCGGTAGATGCCTGTGTGGCTCCAGGAGTGGAGACATGCCCCAGGCCTGGCCCAGTGGGTCCTACTTCTGGGCCACAGTGAGCCTTGAGCAGCAGTTCTCAACCCTCCTCATGCCGCACACGACCCTTTCATACATGTGATGGTGACCCCTTCTGTGGCGGGTGAGCAGACCTGTCTGGAGACGGATAGAGGAGCGGTGTCTCGGATCCTAAGACCATCAGAAATATGGTCTTAGGCAGCCCCTGTGAAAGGGTCATTTGACCCCCACAGGGGTCGTGACCCACAGGTTGAGAACCACTGGTTTTAAGTCTTGCATGGGCTTGAGACTCAAAGTAGACCGCAGTGTGAGGATAGGGATTAAGTTTGATAAAGAGTGTGAAGTTCTCCGGACAGAGCCTGGCTGGGAAGGGTCTCTCAATAAATGCCAGTTGTGAATATAATTGCTATAATTAACAAGCTTTGCTGTTAATGAAGGTGTAAAATGTGGATGATTTGCCACATGACCATGGGCAGGTCGCTGAATCACAGCAGCACTTGGTCCCACCAGTAAAAGAGGGTTATTATCCGCCCTTTGCTCACAACACCAGCGCGTTGCAAAGATTAATTAGAAGTTTTATAATGTGCGGTGCACTTTGATGCTCTATAAACACGGGGATGTGGTGCTTGATTATTTATATAATCTCCATTACTGAGGATCTTAAATTGCTTTACGGATGTTAAAGGTAAGGGGTGGGGGGAGGGAACCCAACCTTTCAAAGGTATGCAAATCCATCTGAATCAAATAAAATGACATCGGGGTTTTATAATCCTCTGAAAACTTAGAGCTGCACTAAGATCGGGCATCAGTGGGTGGATCTCAAAGGCTTGGGAATGTCATAGGAGAGGCTGAGATTCTGAGGCTACATTTGAGCTTCAACAGGGCATGGCCTGAGGCTTGACTTCCAGGCCATCTCCAGCGTGGATCAGAAGACTTGACATGCAGAATACTCTGGAGTTTTGACACAGACACTTGGTGAAGGGGAGGGGTGGGTGGGTGGATGGATGGATGAAAAGAAAGAGGGTGGAAGGAAGAAGGAAAGAGTGCTTAAATTAACTCTGATGATTGCAGCTGCACTGAGTCTGGCCCCCAGTGCCAACGGGAACTGTGGATGGGGAGTCAGATCAGTTGAGGGGAAAGATCAACTGGAAAAGAAGGCATTTGGCATCACGCAGACCCGAGTGACCAGCTGCGTTATCTTGGGCTTTTGGATCGAGCCTCTGCTTCTTCATCTGAGAAGGGCAATATTGTATCTTATAAGCTGAAGTCACTGGAAGCTCCATGTAACAAACTTACTGTAACTCCTACACAACCCTGTAGGACCAAGCAGAACCACTCCTTGGGGTTCCTCTAAGACTGTACATCTTTAGGGGACCAGACTCGTCTCTTCTTTTGAGGGGTGATGGTGGGTTCAAACCATTAAACTTGGCATTCACAGCTCCTTACACAGCCCACTATGCTACCAGGACTCCCTTGCGTAACTCATAGGCGATTTGTTACTTCAGTGTGACAGTCCAGAGTTGCTGTCAAGTCACTGAACCGTCCACAGAGGTGAGGGGCAATTGGCGGATCCGGAAGTTCAGTGGCAGCCATCAAGACCAAGGCATGTGCCCTAGGGTTAGAGAGGGCTGAGGCTGGGCAGGCTGATGGCATTCCCCTTGGCCCTGCATTTCCTCCTTGGGGCTGTTAGGAGAAGCGTGACCTCTCCTGGGACTGTAGTCTCCAAAAAATGGAGAGAGGTGGTTTCTAGAAGCTCCAGGCCCCCTTTGAAGAAGAAGAAGAATGGCAGGGTAAACAAAATCCGTACACTTTTCCTTTTTTTTTTTAAAGCCCAAGCAGACAGCAGATGAGATTCGGGCACAACAGACGTTGTTGGCAGAGTTTCCAGAACCAACAGCTGGCTCTGAGCGCCAGGCTCAAAGGCAGGGGGGAAAATGAAGTTGGCCATTTGTTTGAATCAGCTGGAACTGAAAAGGTCCCTTAGTCCCCAGAGAGAAAAGGGCTTCTTTCGAACAGACGGAGGGCAAAGGGAAGCATTGGCAGGGAGAAGGGATTAATTAAGTTGGTCCCGGGCCCAGGAGGTGGCTGTCTGTGTCCTACGTGCACCCCACAGGAAGAGGTGGTGCCCCCAGTGTCTCCTGCATCCTTCCCGAATGGCCGCTGTATCCTGCACTAAAGACAAGATGCCCTTACTTTCAGGACCAGATATGTACATTGAGTCCACTCAGATGCAGCCTGATTTCCTTGTCTACGTCTTTAATGCTCTCTTTCCCCTTTAACAGACTTACTTTCATTGTAAGAAGTTGCCTTTGGCATGGCCTGGCCCTGGGTTTCAGTTTAGCTTCCCAGCTCTGTGACCCGTATTTATAAGGGGCAAGTTATAGCCTCTCTAAGCGCCATCTCCTGGCCTGGATAGCCTTGCCTCTTGGAGATGTACCATTCACGGCTAATGAATGCCAGGCACCTCGCACAGTACCTGGCATTTAGTGTGTGCATAGTCAATATTGGCTATTAAGATAATTATGAGCTCTGCCAATAAGCTGCTCAAGCTCCAGGAGGTCCTGTCTACACCTAACTGTACTGGGGGCTGGCGGGGAGGTGGACAGTAGGAAAAAACAACCCAGTAGGTATTAAAAGCATCTTAAGGTCAGCAACAGATCTGTGTGAGAGACTCACTGGTGGTAGTCTAGGTGCTACCATTTCATAGTTCTTTGACCACCTTTGGTGATGCGTGGACTTGGGCCCCACTCTGCTCAATTGGCTTCCTGCCTCGTTCTCCGTGACCCGTGAGCACTTGTGACTCCTCCCTTTTCCCCAAGGGCAATCTTATTATCATCCTCTCTTACTCATTATCCTTTGACTCTCCATTGCTATCATGGTAGAGCCCCGAGTCTCCAAATTTAGCCTGCAGAGCCTTTCCTGGTTTCCCATCTGCTGATTACAACTCCACCCGACCCCCCTCTACAGATCCCTTCCAGTTGGGAGACGCTTGCTCCTCTTTCAAAACTCCATGAAATGTCAGCATTGGTATGAAGCCTTCCCAAGCACCTTCTCCTTCCATTCTCCCTCCACTGCTAAAGCCAGCTGCTCTGTTCCCTGTTCCCATGGCCTCATGGACACAGCTCTCCTCTTGGAACGCTGAGTTTCTCTCTCTCTCTCTCTCTCTCCTCTCTCTCTCTCTCACACACACACACACACACACACGCACACACACACACACAGTTATTTGTCTTCTGTGTTTGACTCTCTGCTATCTGGGAGTCCCTGAGATCAGAAAGGGCCTTGTAAAGGGCCAGTAAATGTTAGGAGTTACTAAAGGGCCGTGGGGGAGGCGGGAGAGGGGTTTGGAGACCGATCGCCAAAGATGAAGGAACCCGATCGTATTGAATAGAAGATGCAGCTGTCAAGAGGGGGCAGAATAAATCAAGGACCCAAAGGACAGGATGACCAGTTGTCCATTGGGTCACCTGTGCCACGCCACGGTCCCTGGTGAGATGGACTTTTCTGGACGGCCAGAAGGCTGCCCACTCAGAGCACGGAGACAGGACGGCTGAAAGGCCTGGTTGGTTAAGGAATCTGGTCTCTGTTCAGCTGGGTCAGCACTCTCAGAATCACCCCTAAGCCCTGCATGTCAGGCGGAAAGGCCTGGAGGAGGGGACCTAAGATGTGAAAAGGCATTGGGGGTGGGACAAGGGGCAAGCGCTCTGGGCATCAGCACCGGATCTACATGAGTTTCCAATGTTGAATTATCTGCTGACAGAGTGGCCTTGGACCAAGCCTCTATCCTCTCCAAATCTCTCCTGTTGCCATTTCTAAAGTGATGGCGCTGCTTACGGGGGCAGCCCCCAGACCTCGTGGACTGAGAGTGCCTGGCAGGGAGCACACTGACAGTAAGGGTACCCATCGGGGTTTCTCTAGCAAGAATGGGATTCACCCAGTGTTGTCTGGGAGCCCCTTCTGAGCCTGCCATTCTTCCAGCTTCTTGGGGCTCAGAAATACTTACGCTCCAGATGCTGAGGGTCTCATAGTGTCAGGCCCAACCTTGTAAGACCAGCGCAGGGTGCACAAGGAGGAGCACGGGGTCCCCAAAGATCCCTCTGAGGGCCAGGTGGCTTCGGTGCACCTCCGTGGGATCAGAAAAGGCCACCTGACCTTTTGCCACCCTGTCCCCACAACTGAGGCAAGTGCCCCTAAGGGGCCCCATCTCCTTGGCACCACACTGGGGGCCCTTTTCTACACCCCTGAGGGGAAACTCTGCCGGCAGCTCTTTCCCCAGGACTCGCTCTCCTCTGGGGGAGCCGAGGCCTCCCGTTCACTTGGCGTGCATGTCAGAAGTCATGCAGGGCAGTTACATTCGAACCTGTCCCAACCTGCACCCGTGCAGTGCAGTGCAGGTGCCAGCCTTGAGCCACACGCCTGGTGCTGAGCCTGCGATCTAGGCAGGCACTGGGTCAGGAGAAACACCACTTTAGAACGGCAGCGCATTCAGAGAGGGCACAGTGAGAATTGGGTGGGGGAGAGAGCAAGGCTGCAGGGGGAGGGAAAGACTCAGTGAGAGCAGTCTTCCCCCCTCCGCCCTTTCAAAGGGAAGCTCACAACATATTTCCTGCACAGGCAGCCTCGTCTTCGAAATGGCCCCAATCGCATTTTAACGAATCCACGCGATCGAGTTTGTCTATAGCGTGAGCGTTAATGGCCTGTGAAATGTGACAGGAGCACCTGGCAATCTGCAGAACTCCGGCAGCACCTGTGCCTCCATGGGCTGTGCAGCTTGGTGTGGCTTAGGACGCCAGGCTCAACATGGAGAGAGTTTTTTTTTTTTTTTTTTGCACAGACCCGTAAGGCCTGGCGGGCCTGTTGTGGATGTGTCAGATTGTTCCCAAGGTCATTGACTTGAACCACCGCTCCGGCTGCTGGCTCCCACCAAGACGTGCAGCCTTGGAAGCCAGGAGAGGCTGGCTCTGAGTGGGAATCGACTGGTGACGGTGTGTATGGTTCGGGTGGGACGGTGTCCCCCGCCTGACTCGTTCCGACCTGGGCGAGTGCATCTGTGCCCTGGCTCCAGTCATGCAGTCCCTCGTGACTCCAGGGCCCACTCAATGACGCTGGCAACGGGACCCTTTCAGGTCCTATCTGAATTAGGGATAAGGTCATGGTAGCCTCGGGAACACCGCCACCAGGACGCTGCCGGAAGGAACAATGATGGGCCTTCGATTCACTCACTTTGGACACATCATCAAAAAGGAGGTGTTTCTAGAGGAGAGCATGATGCTTGGTAAAGCAGAAGCGCGAGCAGCCTTTCGTGGGGTGTTGGACAGACAGGCATTCAGCCACCGCAGTGACAGCCCCAACACACGACCCAGGCCAGACAACACGCAGAGAAGTAGCACCTAACAGTGACACCCACAGCCATTGCTGTGCTTACCCTGTGCCCTGTGCTGGGTGGAGCTCAGCATGGGTCCACTCACCCAGTCTTGAGCGCACTCCTACAAGGGAAGTCATGTTCTTCTCTCTGTTTTAAAGACGAGAGAGCCAGGCAAGACCAATCAACCGCAATGGCAAATTCCCTGCAGGGACTCCAATGGACTTGGCTTGGGGAACCCTCTGCTCGGCTCACTCTGAGCAGAGGGCAGAGGGCAGGGCTGTGTCACACAGTCAGGCCCTGTAGGAAGCAGTTCTCAGAGAAGCCTGGCCTCTGGTGCATCCCCCTCCCCACTGCCGTCATCGTCCCAGTCTGCCTGTCTGCAGATGGTGAATGTGAGAAGAAAGGCAGAGATGGAGAAAGGCTGAGAGGTTCCCTTGGCAACCAGGGGCTTCCTAGGTCCTGGGATGACTACTTTGGAAACTGCCACCGCCCTCTTCTACCACCGTATACCTCTTCCTTATAATGAGTCCCTGTCTTCTCATCAAGTATCTCTGTGATGGGAGAGAGGCTCGGTGAGCTGATGCTGAAATCACGGCGCTCGAAGGCCCCCCAGGCCCCCCTTGGGTTCAGCGTCTGTTTTGCAACAGCACGGTGCCCTCAGGGAGTAGACACGGTCCACCGTCTTGAGGTGCATCATGCCAGGCAGCAGGGAGGCGTGCTGCAGAGGGGTGCCAAAGGTTGGCCAGCGGGGGCTGAGCATTTCCCCAGACCCCTGGAAGAAGAAAAGATACAGGCGGATACAGAAAAGCCCCCTTTGATCTCCACATCACCATTCGCTTAACTTTCCCCAGGATGACGGATAGTGGCAACGCCGTAACTGACTCTCCCCTGCGGGTCTGCCGGCGTCCTCGTGGTAGCATGAACACAGGCAAACGACATAGCTTGGCCGTGTGAACCCATCCAGAGACACCTCCAAAGCAGGACCTGCTTCTGGAGGGTTGAGGCCCGAACCCCAGGGAGGCAGAGATCTACTGTGACACCCAGAGGGTTGACTGGAGAGTACCTTCTTTTTTTTTTAGGCATCACTGCCCTCAGGTGGTGGGAGTAGGAGGCCCAGCCTTTGCTCCTGGGAGCCGGAATTGAGCCTCCATCCCAGTGGGCCGGAGTCGTGCGCACAACCATTACGCCACCGGGGCTCAGCCCGAGAGTACCTTATTATGCACTTTACATAGGTCGTTTATTCAACTGCCACAACCCTCTCTGCTAGAGCCTGCCGTCACGAACAGTTCGCTCACTGCTGCTGAGTCGATTCTGCCTCCAAGCAGCCCTGCCAGGCGGGTGTCCGCTCCCTCAGAAGAGCTGGTGGTTTTGAACCGCTGACCTTGTCGTTAGCGGTCCCACACAGAACCCACTCCTCCACTAGTGGGCTGCCAACCAGAAGGTCTGCAGGGTGAAGCCACCAGCCATGCCATGGGAGGAGGAGGAGGCGGCGGCGGCGGCAGCGGCGGCTTTTGCTCCCGTCAAGAGTGACAGTCTCAGGAACCCACAGGGACCGTTCTACTCTGTGTCTGTGCATCAGAATCGACGCACAGGCAACAAACCGCTGTTTTACAGGGATAGAAACGGAGCTGCAGAATGATCACGTGACTTGTCTAAGGTCACACAGCTGTGGGGTACAGTAGACAGTGTTCACATCCAGGTTGGCCCGAGACTAGGGCCGAGGCTCTCACATTTATCTCCATGGCTGAAGTGTTGGGCCATATTGCCTGGTGCTCTGACAACCAGATGGTTACTGTCAAAGTTCTCAGGGCTGCACGCGCACACACACAAAGAAATCATCCCTGGCACAGGGACAGTGACAACAGGGTCATGGGTCCTACTGTGCCATAAAGACACTGAGGGGACCTGCAGAGACATGTTCGTAATCATCTATTACGAAATAGAGGCTTCAGTTTTAAGCCACTCAGCACCCTGACTTTCACTGCTCACTGTAAACAGTAAAATCACATGTAACAGGGTGGTTGGCGGGGTATATGGTTAAGGCCTTCATCGTGTGTGTGTGTGTGTACATACGTCTATATCTTAAATGTCATCAGCACTGGGGACTCTCCAGATTGATGGACGGTATCGTGAAGTGAGATCACACAGCACTGTGTGTGCTGAGGCCTCAGTCACTAGCCTGAGGATACGCACCAGGACCGGCTGCCAGGTGGCAGGACTTGGATCCCTGCAGGTACTGCCGCTTTGGGAACTTTTGCCAACAGCGGCCACAGGAGCTTCGAAGAGGAAGTGGGGTACGTGGACGTGGCATTGAGGGGAGTGCATGCCAGGCATAAACTGCATCAGAATGTATATGAATTGTTGACCTTAGGAAACGGTCACCTGCTTCGTACGCCTGCACCTAATTCGCAGTTAAAAGTTTTCAACCAGCTAACGAAGGCAGAAAGAATGGAGTCTTTAGAGAGGAAGTCACCCCGTGTCATTATCGGTGGAGATCGTCGATGTGCTTGCTAGTCAAAGTGTGGGGCTCGGGCAGCATTCAGAGCATCGGCAAGCTTGGAGTAGGCCAGCCCTGGCCCACCAGAGGCTTCCAAACCTGCACGTTCACCCTCTCTCCCAGTGCTCTTAGTGCATGCTAGAGTGTGAGATGCTTAGAGGACTTGGAGCTTATCACATGATAAATTTTGGAATTTTTTTGTTTTGTTTTGTTTTGTTTTGTTTTGGGGCATCACTGCTCCCCGGTGGTGGGAGTAGGAAAATTTTGGAATTTTTATACAGAAAGAATGATGAGTGACTTCTCTGGAGTTTCCCTCCCCCCTCCTTCTCATCCATCCATCCACACTTCATCCACCCATCCATCATCCATCCATCCCTCCATCCATCCACCCATGTATCATCCATCCATCTATCTACCCATCTACCCATCCACCCACCCACCCACCTATTCATTCACCCATCCACCCATCTACCCCTTCACCCACCCACATATTCATCCACTCATCCACTCATTTACCCATCCATCCCCCCTCCTCCCATCCACCCCTCCTTCCATCCATCCATCCATCCATCCACTGAAAAAAGAGACTTCCTCCTTTGAAATCTGGGGGTTGCACCTGTAATCAGGGCAGATCCGAATCCTAACAGCATGAAATTCAGACTCTGGTCAGAGGAAGACAAGAAACAAAACTGTTATTAATGTGGAAGGAACACAGTAGAAAAATCTTGTAAAGCCTGGAAGTGTAGTGTTAGAAAGACCAGGTCTGCCTGGTGGCCTTGGGTATGCAGAGGGGACACTAGGGATGGCTCCTTTAAGGAAGTGACCTAAATGATGACAAGAGTACATTTATTGAGGGCGTGCCTGAGACTGCAAGAACAGCTTGTAAAAATGTCTGAAGGTGGCAAGATCCAGCATCCTTGGTGAGTCTGTCACCTGTCCCTGAGATTGGCCCCTTTCTCCTTGACAAGAGATGTTTGATGATCCAATTCTTCCAATTCTTTGTGTGTGCAGCAATTGAGACTCAATGGACATGTTTCCTTGTGGAGAACACCTGTCTCTTTCATGTTTGGCCCTATAATAGGCTGGGTGTTGTTCTAGGTACACTGGACTTCCCACTTAGTTTGCAAATCTCCAATCTTTTGTGAACAAAACTCCTCCTCCAATGAATGACAAGCTTGCTCTGTGTGTGTGTGTGTGTGTGTGTGTTTTGATTCGGGGGTGTTCAGGGGGAGGGAGTGACTAGCCCTATGAGTGGCCCTTAGACCTACCCTGATACACAACCCTCCTGAATTTTTCTGTGCTTCCATTTCATCAAGGTCACCCAGGGGTATTTCTGCCAGCTTTGTGAGTGCAGGTGTTTATGGGCTGCCATGCCAAGTAGCACTCGGAGAGGCTTCGGGTGTGGTCATGAGCAGGTAACCACATGGAGCAACTGGGCTTTCATCCTGTTGAGGCTTCTGCGGGCAGGTATAGAGTTGGGGTAGAAAAACTGCTTCTGGAAAAGGGATGGGGTGGTTCATTTTGGGTCAACTCAGCTGAGCCAAGGTACCCAGTTGTTGACTCCAACATGAGCTAAGATGCTGTTCTGAAGATGTTACTATAACCAAGGGAAGCAGATTACCTTCTAGAATGGGATGGATAGACCTCAACCAATCAGTTGACAGCCTTAAGAGCGAGCCATGAGCATTTTCCCCTAGGGTCTGCATTCCGCTTCATGGTGCTTCACAGACCCCGTTGTTTTGTACCAACTGTAGTTTTGTGGCAACCCTGCACCCAGTGAGCATATGGGTGCCATTTGTGCCAACAACGTGAGCCCACTTTGTGTCCGTGTCACCTTGTTGGACATTTCTCACAACACTGGACTCCTTATCAGATTGCTCTTGCACACTGACCTGACTGCAGGAGAATGGGACAGAACTCTTACACACACCGGCAACGCCTACTGTGGGACTTATGGGGGGATCTGGAATCAAGCCTGAGATGTCACCTAGGTTGGCCTGTCGTCTGCCTCCAGACTACAGAGACCTTTTGCCGGCACTCCCGCCTTCTCACTCTTGGGTTGTCTGATGTACGGATTTGAGGCCAGGCATGGATTTCCAGCTCATCACCTCACCACCTGATTTCCTGAGGTTGGATTTGCCAGCCCCCACAATGACTCGAGCCATTTCTTCAAAAATCAACCAGTGTCTGTGTGGGTTACAGGTGCTCTGGTGGTGCAGTGGTGAAGTCCTTGGTTGCTAACAAAAGGCTCAAGCCCCCGGCACTGCTGCACAGCAGAAAGATCTGGCTATCTGTTCCCACAGGCGACACCTTCAGAAACCCAGTGGGAAAGTCTTCCTCCGTCGTTGCTATGCTTTGAAAGCTGAAATTTGACTCAGAAGGAAGCTAGTAAAAACATCTGTTGATCATTTCTTCTTCTGCATCTGTGTGCCTCACTGGGAGCCTAAGACAGGCCACAAAGGACATCACTGAAAATGATGTGGGTCAGATACTCTCTGCCCCAGCCCAGCAGTTCCGCCCTCACAGCCCATGAGCAGCTAACATGTGAATTATGGGTGTGGTTGCATTCCAACTAAGCTTTATTAATAAAAGCTGGGAGCAAAAGGGATCGCATGATAGGGTCGTGGGTAGGGTGGAGGAAAAAGGAGAACAGAACTCAAAATCTCAAGCGTGACCAGGCTCCCTGGTGAAACTCCCGAGACTCTGGCCTCTTGTCGCCCTTCAGCTCTGGAGCTGAACTAAAGGCCTGCAGCTTCGTGTTCAATCAAACCACAGAGAGGTCCGTAAGGGAGACACTAACATGAGGGAGGTATTTGCACTGTGGAACAATCCACCATGTGAAGGAATTTTCCCAAAGACAAAGCCCAGAGAGTTAGGCAAGAGGAAGCCGAGTAGAAGTGGGAAACAGAGAAGCGGGGTGGGGGTGGGATAGATGATGTCGCATTGAAGGAATTGCAGGAAATGCAATGAAGAAACAGGTCTCCAAATTGTCGAATGCAAAACTGACAGTCTGCTTTGCAGAGGTCACAATCATAAGTTCAAAAACAGAAACAAAGTGAGCGGGCCGGGCTGGTGCTTGTGGTGCCTTGGGTGGGCAAGGGCTTGGTCAAAGTTAAGGGTATATAGGCAGAGCTCTGAATTAGCTGCCATCTCTTCTAACAAAGCTGTGAGGACGGAGGCACAACATGTTAAAAAAAAAAAAGCACCAAGCTCAGAGAGGGTAAACATGGGGCCTGAGGTCACGCAGCTAACTAAGTGTTCACAAGCAGAATAGAGCTGGCTTCCCTGCTATTTGTGCATCCCGGGTCTCGAGAGATACGTTTCGAAGGTGTTTCTCAATTGGCTTTAGCATCTGGAAAAGCACGCTAGGGCTGAGACACACCCTTGGGAGAGCATGTCACCATACCCTTTCCCTAAAGTAGCGTTGCCTCAGTTCCCCGAGTTCCTAAGCAAGTACTGGAGGATCTAAGAAAGAACAAAGGGGCACGGTGTACGTGTTCTTTTTCATTAACAGCCCCTTATGACTCTTTTGTTGATGATGTGGGTTTCCAGGATGTTTATCTCCAAGTCCTTACAAATCAGTCAGCATAATGAAAAACCATGGGCAAAGCAAATGTCAGGAAGAAGCCATTCTCAGAAGAGACAATAGGAAGGGCCAATAAGCACACAGGTGATGTCAGGGGTCTCCAGCAAGAAGAGAAAGCTTTGAGAATGATGATGGTGGCATTTGTGCTTGACACACTGGATACACGTATGGATTGTGATAAGAGATGTAAGAGCCCCCAGTAAAAGTAGCAAAAAACAAATAAAAATAGATACACAAGTGGTCTTCAAGCACATAAAAATCAGGTACAGGTAGACAAAAGATATCCTACTGGCCCATTGTATTGTCAGGATTTACTCATCTCATTAAAGATGGACAAAGTCGGTGGCGTAGTGGTTGTGCGCAGGACTGCGGCCCACTGGGATGGAGGTTCAATTCCAGCTTCACAGGAGCAAAGGCTGGGCCTCCTACTCCCACCACCAGAAGGCAGTGATGCCCCCCCCCCCCCCCCCCCCACAGATGGACAAAGAAGTGGAGAGACTGGTACCTGGATATTCGTGGGTTAGGAACCGCTGACTTGGTTCAGATTCGTGTATCTATACTCCAGAGGGAAGCAATGCCCGGCCCTGCTCACTGTCCCCCCTATTGCCACCATCTCTCCAGAGGACTTCCTCTTTGTCACTGGCCCTCTAGTTTACCAAACAGGATGTTCTTCTCCAGGGACTGGTCTCTTCTGGCCACATGTCCAAAAGGTGTGTGCCTTCCCTTCCAAGGTGCTTTCTGGCTGTCTTTCTTTCCAAACACATCTGTTGGTTGTTCTGGCAGTCCATTGTACTTCCATTCTTCTTAACAACACATGCTTCTAATTCACAGGTCTCGGTTCTTTTACAGTCTTCATTGTCCAACTTTCACACGAATATGAGATGATTAAAATACAGCAGGTTGTGGGCTGAGCCCCGGTGGCGTAGTGGTTGTGCGCGGGACTGCGGCCCACTGGGATGGAGGTTCAATTCCAGCTCCCAGGAGCAAAGGCTGGGCCTCCTACTCCCACCACCTGAGGGCAGTGATGCCTTAAAAAAAATACAGCAGGTTGCAACTTGGGATTTTTTCCTGCAGGTGACTTTACTTAAGAGAATCAGTTTCCTCTGCCCTGGGAGGAAGAATCCCACTGGTGTACTTGTCATGGTGGTTCCATTTCTCTTGTCAACGACAGAGTATGTGTTAATATGCAGCCAAGTCCTGCTTGGGAGAATCTAGAAAAGCTGGACAGGTGTCCGGAGATGTTACCGGGAACAGCTCCACTGTAAGAGACCTTCCCAACTCACTGAGGATGGCAGGGCAGAACGGTGGGAAGACCTGGTCCATTGGTAGCATTGAACCCCTGAATTAACTATCTTTGAAATTACCCAGCCTTTAGACTTCTCAGTCACATAACACGGAAAGCCTTATTATCCAAGCCACTTGAGTCTTATGTTTACATCCTAATGTTTCCTAACTGATATAATAATCCCTCTGCTGCTCTGTGGGCTCATG